>WNWK01008002.1:85643-88342 GCA_009830355.1 Cherax destructor | reverse complement strand
TATATATATATATATATATATATATATATATATATATATATATATATATATATATATATATATATATATATTACACTGTAAGCGTGTGACTATAACCTCAAGAGTCTGACTATAAATCAAGATAGTTTCACTTAGTTTGGTCAGGGCGATACAATCTTGATTTATCCGGACGGAAAAATCTTGCATTGATCTTTCCCAGCGTTGGCGTGTGTTCCCGTGTTCCTTTCAACGTATGAAGACAAAGTGTGACTGGTGGAGCCTTGAGAAACGACTCGTGGGAGGAGTGCCGCTCGACGATTTGCGGCCGCATCTAGACAACACAGACGAGAATGCTTGGCCGTTGTATTGTCTTAAACCTGCCTGAACTGGGAGAGTTTTTTCTCATTCAGTTAGATGAATAAAACCTGTGCAACACTTGGGTATCTTTATTGCGGAGACGTTTCGTCAACCACTGACTTCTTCAGTCCAATACGGAGAATGATCGGCGACGTTTCGACCTCTACAGGGGTGAAACGGT
Source organism: Cherax destructor (assembly GCA_009830355.1). Lineage (NCBI taxonomy): Eukaryota > Metazoa > Arthropoda > Malacostraca > Decapoda > Parastacidae > Cherax > Cherax destructor. The sequence continues at coordinate 87,825 of WNWK01008002.1, read as the reverse complement.
GTGGTTAACGTACGTTTAAGTAATTAACTTAAGTAAGTAAGAAAGTAGTTAAGTTTTAAGATTTCAATATATAGCAAATGTTATTACAGTGGTCTCTAAAACACAAATGTTATAGGATAATCCAATAAAGTTAAACTCTGCTATATTTCTGACCAGAAGAGATGGTCTCGTTATTTCACCGAAACTAATTTGACCAATAAACTTGGCACAATAAAACTTACACCACTTAAAATCGAATCTGATGTATTTCCTTTGAGGAAAATACATCAGCACTAAAAGTTCAAAGCCTACCAGAAGATGCATTCTCCAGCTACTGAGCAGAAGTCAACAGAATTTACACCTACACAGCCCATATCCCTTGGAAAAGGTTCCAGCCATTTCAAACGATGCATAAGCCATTAAAGATGGAAAACAACAAGTAATAAAATATAGAACACTACAAACAACACTGTACAATAAACAGAACACTACAAACAACACTGTACAGTAGAAAGAACACTACAAACAACACAGTGCAATAGAAAGAACACTACAAACAACACTACAATAGAACATTACAAACAACACAATACAGTAGAAAGCACACTACAAACAACACAGTACAGTAGGAAGAACACTACAAACAACACAGTACAATAGAACGAACACTACAAACAACACTACAATAGAAAGAACATTACAAACAACACAGTACAGTAGAAAGAACACTACAAACAACACAGTACAATAGAAAGAACACTAAAACAACACAGTACAATAGAAAGACCACTACAAACAACACTACAATAGAAAGAACATTACAAACAACACAGTACAGTAGAAAGAACACTATAAACAACACAGTACAATAGAAAGAACATTACAAACAACACTACAATAGAAAGAACATTACAAACAACACAGTACAGTAGAAAGAACACTACAAACAACACAGTACAGTAGAAAGAACACTACAAACAACACAGTACAGTAGAAAGAACACTACAAACAACACAGTACAGTAGAAAGAACACTACAAACAACACAGTACAGTAGAAAGAACATTACAAACAACACTGTACAATAAACAGAACACTACAAATAACACCAAATTTAAAAAAAAAATAGCTCAGCGCTAAAAGTCTGAAGTCTATCAGAAACGGTATTCATCAATAATTCCTCTGAATCCAACAATTCCACGGAATCGTTGAGTTTGCAATTGATTGTAGGTGTCGGCTAGGGTAGGTTTCATAATGTATATAACAAAATGTTCGCCTATAAGAACGATATGTTCCATCAATCGTCCGGGCATGACAGGGTCGACCCAATGGACTCACGCCATCTATATTTGTGGGATGCTTCTGTGGACCCACTGGGCGGCTGTGTTATTCCTGAAGGTTTGACAAAGCGTAATATCCTTTTTTTTTTTTTATATACAGTGGACCCCCGGATTACGTACTGCTCCAAACTCGAACAATTATATAAGTGTATTTTTGTAAGTGTATTTTTGGGGGTCTAAAAGAACTAATCTAATTTACATTATTCCTTATGGGAACAAATTCGTTCGGTAACGGCTCTTGAACAGCATTCTGGAACGAAATAATGACGTAATCCGGGGTCCACTGTACATAGTGACGGACTTACATTTTTGGGCCCCTGAAGTTTGAACTGTTATGGGGGAACCTTCGCAACCAGCAATGGCTAACCTACTTGATACTTTAATAACCTTTTAATTTTTATTTTAATTATTATTTTGTATTGAATTACTCTATATTATTAATATTATTATTTTTTCTAAAACCCCTTCTCATACAGTAGACTTAAAAATTTAAGCAATTTTCTACTTAAGAGGCTTCTGGGACCCCTCCGGGATTAGGGGCCCTGAAGATTAAGCTTCATTAGTTTCATAGTAGATCCGCCCAATACATATACAAGTGATTGTTCTTCGTTGTATAATATACAGGCGATTGTTGTTGGTGCAGGTGTACCTTTTGCCACAACGTGTGATTGTTTTCCACAGACTCCGTCCTCTCTCTCTCTCTTCTTTCCAGTAAAAGGCCTGTATTCCGTTGTGCCCTGCTGGGAGACACTCTGAGACTCCTACTGTGTTTTTCTTTTCGACGTCGGGCTGACTCGTTTTTTCTGCATTGGCTCTCTTCTCATGCTGGTTTCGAAAGAAATGAGATCGTTGTTATGGCAGCAA
>WNWK01008002.1:28143-80643 GCA_009830355.1 Cherax destructor | reverse complement strand
ATCAGCTTGAGTAGACGTATGTTTAAGACAGCGACAGTGGTGAGACCAGACTTACTTTCCTGGGGACAGGAAATATATCAAACAACCGCAAAACCAATGAAACACCGATATTTCAGAATATAGACAGACAAGATGTCTAGTATCCCTGACATACATAATCTATAAGGCTCTAGTAACGATGCATATTATTATAATCAAATGCGCTAAACCCACTAGGGTCATGCAGCGCTGAGTAAGGATGCATGAGTTTGAAGAGAAGAAATCCCGTCCTAATAATATTTTACGACAGAATGGCGAACCAAACTGGGTCTTTTATACAATGACTCGCAGAAAAAATTACTGGTGTATGGGGGAAATTATTTCAATGGTTATCATAACTTCTAATGTAAGAAATGAATATAATAATTGTATGCAATACCGACGAGTAGTTAAGTAAGACACAAGTGCAACAATCAGGTAAGTTTATTCCGAAGTGATAGCAAGTGATAGCAAGTGATAGCAAGTGATAGCAAGTGATAGCAAGTGATAGCAAGTGATAGCAAGTGATAGCAAGTGATAGCAAGTGATAGCAAGTGATAGCAAGTGATAGCAGTTTGGATGTTGTGACGAGTAATGCTGCTGCAATTTAATACTAACAAAAACAAAGTAATGAAGCCGGAAGGATTTGGGACTAACCATACCGCGGGTGGGGTTAGAACCCGCGTAAGCCACTGTGGCTTACGCGATGGTCTGGAGTTTTGGGACTCTCTGACCGCGGGTTCGAACCCCACCCGTGGTATGGTTAGCGTCGACATAGATACAACAGTCATACAACCCTCCTCCCCCCCCGTCCTCCTCCCCACACCCGTCCTCTTCCCATACCCCCGTCCTACTCCCCCATCCCCCTCTCCCTCCACCCCTCCTCCTCCCCCTCCCCACACCCACGACACAGTACCGGCACCACCGCCCGGGTCTTCACCTGACAAAGTGCCGAGTCGTGTGACTTTTTTTTTCTTCCCTGATGAATAAACCAACAAAGGTGAGACTAAGATGGGTACATCACACACACACACACACTCAGATGAGTCAAAGGGATGTTAGGAAGTATTTCTTCAGTCAGAGATGTCAGGAAGTGGAATAGTCTGGAAAGTGAGGTGGTGGAGGCAGGAACCATACATAGCTTTAAGACGAGGTATGATAAAGCTCATGGAGCGGGGAGAGAGAGGACCTAGTAGCGATCAGTGAAGAGGCGGGGGCCAGGAGCTGAGTCTCGACATCTGTAACCACAAATAGGTGAGTACACTAATATAACCATGGGACAAACCACGGAGCGGGTGGGGGTCGAACCCATGGCAAGTGTGTTAACCCACTCACGTGGATTAGAGTACTAGAACAACACTGGAAGGATCCACTTGTCTTACTCTTTGTGTAGCGATGAAAGTGTCGCTCGGAACTTCAGTGTAATATACACATCTGTAATAGTATAATTTCGCTGTCAGGGAGATGTAATCATGTCCAACACCTTATTCCAAATGACGTTCATCAGCCATGCTGCTCCACTAGTCGAGTCTCCATTCCGGGTTCATGAACGTATATTTCATTCTCAATCTTTTTACGTTCTATTATTTGCAATATTATAGCCCTCCCTCCCCTCCCCCCAAAAAAAATCTTCTCTCCTGTGATTTTTTCATAGAGATTATTGGATATTTTTTTCTTAATGTCCGTGTTTACATCCACTTGATTTTTGTCTGCGATATAAGCGCAGTTTTGTGTGAATGTATGTGCAATAAACTGTGTGATTGATTTTATGTATACCATAAGGTTTTATGATCATAATTTTGTTCAATATGACTGTGTTCTTTTGTGCACTAAAAGTATGATATTTTTCATCAAAAATAAGAGGCATTTTATTATCAGAGATATATGTATACGCTCACGCACGTACACATGCACTCATGAACGCACGCACACCTGTGTCTATCGATAAGTGCCTTTGACAAATGGTAAGTAACTAACACACAAGATGATGGCTATAGCTGACCTCTCTCCAGTCAGGATGTTTACAATGTTTAGAAATACATTCCCGGTAATCCTACCAAACATTTCATAACGAATTAGTTTAACATTTGGCCTGAAAAAAATGTTTAATTTTCCTGGATTAGTATATTTTTTATATATATTAATGTAAAATAATAACAAATTTTACACTAACCAGAGCTTATGTGTGTGTGTGTGTTTCATATGTATATATAGTCTTTTTAAAGTTGTGTTATTGTAGAGAACTATAGTAGGTGATGCAAGACAAGTAGAACGCAGCAACCCATTAGTAAGACAGCTAGCCACGTTATGACTTGATAAAATTCTACTTGTGGGAAACGATGGCTTAATTAAGGCTTGTTCTTCTCTTACATACCTTGTATTACCTCTCTTGACGGCACGCTGCCTGGCAGCCGAGGGGTTAGCATGCTAACCTCACCTGGTCCGCCAATCTTCCCCCACCAGCTAGAAAAAGGGTTGTGTTCCACTTAACATTCCCGTGTGTCGCGTGAGTTTCTTGCACTGTGGGGCACATTAGGCATAGCGTGAGGTGCTCCACCTCAGGAAGATCACACGACACCAACGTATTAACCACCTAAGTGGGAAATTCACACCACCGGGGGAATATTGTGCCCCCAGACACGCAAATAAATACGAACCCCAGTGGAAATAAGTCACTTTGACTTTATTGGGTTATCGTAAGTAACTTGTTTACATGTTACCATGTAAGATAATTGTAAAAGTTCAAACTGGTATTCTGTACCTGAATAAACTAATTCCTGCTGATTGCAAGGAACTCACAAATATTCGGATACCAATTCAATTATGTCTGTTAGGCAGATCGTTATAGTCAGTCTAAATGAAATCTAATTTTGTTTTAGATCAAGCATGACATTACATTTCACACACTGCCCCTTCTTCAAAGAGTTTCTGATATAAGGAACTGAAGCTACACTTCCAAATGGGAATTTATTTTTATCTCTATTTTCAGGAATTCAGTTTTCTTGATCGATGATGCGTATTACTGACCAGTGTTCTCTCTCGATAAGCTTCAAACCAAGTAGACCAACCAATGGCAGATTTTGAAAATTATTATGTCTATAGAGCATGACGCACGCATACATATGTGGGAGAAATTGGGATCTAGACAATGACAGGTGTTATGGGTTCACACTGCTAGGCCATCGTGTTGTGAATGTGACAAAAATAACGGCATGTGGTGGGCCCTTTGAGATTTTCGCACACTCTGGTACCTACACCCACGGAGTATCTATGGAGATATATGCACACATCATATACATGAAATATGTACGGTCAATGCACAGATATTAACATATTAGTGAACACAGTATGTACTTGGCATTTTAAAATGACAAAAACATTGATTTTTCAGACGAAAATGTTTACATTACAAGATTCATAAGACGAAAATGTTTCATTATCCTTATTATTATTATTATTATTATTATTATTATTATTATTATTATTGATGGTGGTGGTATGTGATTTAGTAAAATAAGAGACACCAGGGGTATGCCCACAAAGGTTTGAGTTTTGTGGACCCACTAATACATGTTCTCACGACATATTTATAGAGATGCATACATACATTTAGTGACAGATATTACGCCTTTACAAGGGGTGAATGGCATGTGAGGAAATGAAAGAAAAGTTATGATTATTGGAGTTATGCGTTCATGTTTCTGCATGCAAATACTTACGCTATTAGTACAGTAGATTACGCAAACAATTGGTTAATTCTGTGTTGCTAGCAAGTGATAGACAATTTCGGGTGAACATTGAGGATCATTCTATAGCTCTCCAGAGTGGACGAGATATTTACAAAGGTTCAAGTAAACAAACCATGGAACGGGTGGGGTTTGAACCCATGGCTTACGCACTGGCCTTGAATTTTAAGATTCATCATGGGTTCAACCCCCACCCGTTCCGTGGTTTGTTTGCAATCGTATTACGATTCAGCGAATCATGATGACAGGTTCAAGAATCTCGTTTTATTAAGCATAATTCCACTGATAAAGGGACATCCAGTTCCATGATGTCGAAGGTGGGTTGCCTGCTGATTACTACAGAGGTTACGATGAAAATAGGGAGAATCTGGTCCACTTGTGGCACCTTAATTTATCTGCCACTGATGACGTTATCCAAACCTGACCAGCCAGTCAGCGTCAACTAACCTGCCGGTCATGGTGTTCAGTAGTTTGGTTTATGTTTTATGTTGCCCATATAAAGTTTGCAACTCTGAATAGGTACAAATTCCAGTTGGTGACTGGGGCACTAAGTCGACAAGTGAATATAAAGAGAAGTAACGAAGAGCAAGACTTTTTTTGCTCAGGAGACGTTCATCTCAGGTGTGAGCTTATTAAAGCCATGATCAAACTCTGAAATGGTCTTGTCCTTCATTACGTGTCTTTATATCCAATAGCGCCAATTGCTAGCGCTTCCGGGTCTTTGACGATTTGTAACCTCTCGTCAGTGTACCGTGTGTGTCATCTGTAAACTCGGGCATGAAACGAGGACAAATTTGGAAAATCCCCAGTCTCGTTAGTGATTAGTTGTCGTGATAAGCTGGTGAATGTCTTCCAGGTTTCGTGAAAGATGAAAGCAAACACACACACACACACACACACACACACACACACACACACACACACACACACACACACACACACACACACACACACACACACAATGAGAAATTCGTTCCCGGTGAGAGATGTAGTGAGTTACTAGTGACAATACGGAACATGCTTCACCTTACACCCGGCAGCCTCGGCTCCAATATCAACACTACTCGCGTCAACCCCGTGAAATATAATGCTATAAATTGCACCAAGTCGTAAAATTGTCGCAAAAAATAATACACAGTAACTCAAGGGGAAAAAAATACCTTATCGAACATTTGCCAGTTAATTTACAGGTGGGGAAAATTCACCTGAGAAACATAAAATGATATATTATGGGAGGTAAAAACAGGAGAATTCCCAGAGTGAGACAGATGAGGCTGTGTTGAGGGTTATGGCGACTCTCACAGGGATGTTAAATTATGCTCAGTTATAGCTAGAGAGACTAAGGTGAGGGAGAGAGCTAGAGAGAGAGAGAGAGAGAGAGAGAGAGAGAGAGAATGGGAGATGAGGAAGTAAGGAAGATTAGGGATAGAAGAGAAGCAGGATGAACGGTGAAAGGGAGGGGTGGGATGAAGCCGAGGAAAGATAGTGAATATGAGGAGAGAAGAGAGGTAGAGATGCGTGAGAGTGCTGGTGGTACTTATGTCAGTGGCTATGTTGATGCTGCTGCTGCATCACCACCAATCCACAACAACATTATCAGCTCTTCATGGGTTCAAATCCCAATATATATATATATATATATATATATATATATATATATATATATATATATATATATATATATATATATATATATATATATATATATATATATATATAGGAGCCATGTACTGAAAACAAAAGAGGAATTGTCAGGTAAGCGACAAGCAAAACTTACTGACAAACAAAAACATTTTCATTGTTGTTGTTTTAATTTGTATACGTATATATGTGTGTGTGTGTTTTTTAAGAGCTTACAAACTATTCTATCTGGTTTGATTTATCTTAGGAAGAGTGTCATATAAAACTGAATATATAAGGTCCGGGGGGAGGGCATGTAGAGAGTTGAGTTAATCCCCCTTTTGAAATGTATATAATTTTGCAAATGATTTTTTTTTCTGTATTACAGATGCTTTCAAACTCGAGGGATTTGTGTATAATTTTCCCGTTTGCAGCTGATGGTGTGAGGAGCTAATGTAAACACTACACCGAGTTGGTTGCAATTTTTTGTTAGATAGGCTTTTTGCTAAATAATAATAATAAAAGTTATTTTCATTATTATTGTTACTATTATTATTTTCACTATTATTATTATTATTATTATTATTATAATTATTATAATTATTATAAGTTATTATTATTATTATTATTATTATTATTATTATTATTATTGTGGTCGTATTGTGAGAGAACTTGTATTCGTTCGGTGTTTCTTCGCATTTTAGGAACGTTTTCAACTTCTTGTACGATATTATATAGCGGCCTCATCGACGTAAGCCAAAGATATTAACGAAAGCGTCACTGTACATTCTGAGTATAACGCTTCTGATATATATGCACTCAGAGCGTCAGTGAATATTCTAATGAGCTTTTCTCTTGATGTGTATGCAGTGAAACAGTGTATGCTCTTAATAGTATATATCTCTCAATGTGTATGCACTGAGAGCATTAGTGTATATTCTGAAGGGTATATATATATCTCTTGATCTCTATGTATTAACAGCAACCGCATATATACGCTTTAAGGGGTGTATTTTTTCATTATATACACATGTATAGAATTTCCTTCAATGCCTATATTGGGCATTTAAAGTATTTTCGACTGGTGGTGTACAGGTGGCATGCAGCCTTAATGACCTTCACATAGTCGACAGGCTTTAAACCTGATACACCGACCATGAATCAATGGCAGTAATACGTAATACGTCAGTGTATGAAAACAGTCAAACGTATAGAAACCTAAAGATAAATTACATTTTTAATATTTTTGAAAATATCATGGGTATATTTCACATTTTTATAGATGTGTTTTAAATGGAAGAGATCACAATAAAACGAGTGATTGCAAATATGTAAAAAAAAAAAAAACATATTGAAAAGAGGAAATAAAACATCATGTCTCTTAGTGTATATATGTTTTAATCACTATTTCAGGGATTCAGGTATTTTTTACCGGTAGTGAACAGGTTACATTTAACTCCTGTAGTCGATATTCTTTAAACCCAATTAATCATCCATATCATGGGTATTTTCGTGCATAATCATCACTTTTCGTGTATAATGTACATTCATGCATCATGTACATATACGCTTTATTATCTACAAATAGTGCATAAATATTATATATTTTTCATATATCATGGATGCTTTTGGATATGATTCGTATATCACGGGTATGCTGCCTCGCATATTCCGCTCGAAATTGGAATAAAAGGTTCAACGAAAAATCCTTGTGTCATTTAGCGAAGCAGAGGATGCCGTCCCCAGGAGCTGCTGTACAACTCTCAACGCAGAGATCAAGTGCTAATTTAATCACACATTATGGACACTTCTTGTCTGAAGTCACTGTGGACCTGGACTCCAGTTCCCTTAACAGAGCCCTGAATGCCTTCCATTCACCACCAGGCGCTTCGTGTTTAGCGCTCCCACCATGAATGGAATAACCATGTAAAATTAATTTGGTCTAGATATCAATTCTTGTGTTGGAGAAATATGCGAAATTTCCAATATTTCATATATATATATATATATATATATATATATATATATATATATATATATATATATATATATATATATATATATATATTTTCCAAAGAGATGCGACCTGCAATACATCACAACAGGCCATAAAAACTCGCACATCACACAGGCGCTTCACCACTGAGGACGACAAGTTTGTAATTTAATTATCTTGTGAGGGAACACCGTCCGTGTGAAGCACTGTGGACGATACTGAAAGTTTCATCTCCAGGGTATTGGAGGCTCCAGGGTCGCTTAGTGAGTCTACGAGGCGTCTAAAATGTGTGCTAAATTGTGTTCAAAGTGCGTATAAATTGCTTGTGACTTAACGGAAGTAGCCTAAATTTCAAGGTATCTTTGGTAGAAAAGTAAGAGCTGTCAGTATCTGTAGCCGATAGGGTAAGGTGCTTATAGTGTCTATGGGAGACAGTACAAGTGACAGTGACTGAGATTAATACTAGGAAACTATGTTACGTACGTACAGGAGTCTGTAAAGTCCTTGTGCTGATCCTCCTCTAAACCAGTGGCTCTTAACCTATTTTGCGTGGCGCCCACTATCGTATTTGGTCTTCCTCTCCACGACTACCTCCTCCTTCCTTCATATAAAATTCCAAATGTAAAAATTTTAAAAATCCAAATTATTAAATAGGAAAATCGGGGAAACTAGCTTCCCTTTTTAACTTTATTATTTTTAAATATTCAGAAGAGTCTGTTTTAGGAGCAAATCGTAAATATACAACATAAAAGTAACACCACATTGAGATTCCTGACATTGTCTCTGAGCTACCGGATCCCAAGACCGTGGGAGCGAGCCAGGGAAGTGAGCACAGCGCAAGTCTCCCTCAACGTTCAGCTTGTTTCTGTATTTGTTCTTGACAGCAACCAGAGCAGAAGACGCAGCCTCACAAACATACGTGGATCTAGACACGTGTTATTTTTTGCTCCGGGTTCGCGACCATCACCCATCCCCCGTGGAAATTACTTACGACAAGTAGGGGAGGGGAGAAGCGGTAAAGGCTCTCCACCTTCCCCTAGTTAAGAACCACTGCCTTTAAACTATTCTCCCTCGGCAAATCCTTCAACTAACTAATTGCTTGCCCGCGGCACTTTAATCCATCCGATTGATGAGCACATCTACGATAGAGTTTGCAACTGAAAAAAATGTACACACATATCTGTCTAATTATCTACACATAGTGTATATATATATATATATATATATATATATATATATATATATATATATATATATATATATATATATATATATATATATATATATATATATATAATAACCAAGATCTGAGTTTCCACGTAGGATACAAAAATTCGTAATGAAAAGTATGATAAAAACTGTAAAGAATCCAAAACGCGAGAGAGAGAGCGCGCACACACACACACACACACACACACACACACACACACACACACACACACACACATGTATTGTATGCAAGGTCATGGAGAAGATAGTCAGGAGAAGAGTGGTTGAGCACCTAGAAAGGAATGAGCTTATCAACGACGGCCAACACGGTTTCAGGGACGGGAAATCCTGTGTCACAAACCTACTGGAGTTCTACGACAGGGTGACAGCGATAAGGCAAGAGAGAGAGGGGTGGGTAGATTGCATATTCTTGGATTGTAAGAAGGCGTTTGACACAGTTCCACACAAGAGATTAGTGCAGAAGCTGGAGGACCAGGCAGGGGTAACAGGGAAGGCACTACATTGGATCAGGGAATACCTGTCAGGGAGACAGCAGCGAGTCATGGTACGTGGCGAGGTGTCAGAGTGGGCGCCGGTGACGAGCGGGGTTCCACAGGGTCAGTCCTGGGACCAGTGCTGTTTCTGGTATTTGTGTTCGACATGACGGAAGGAATAGACTCCGAAGTGTCCCTGTTTGCAGATGATGTGAAGTTGATGAGAAGAATTCAATCGGACGAGGACCAGGCAGAACTACAAAGGGATCTGGACAGCCTGCAAGCCTGGTCCAGCAACTGGCTCCTGGAGTTCAACCCCACCAAGTGCAAAGTCATGAAGATTGGGGAAGGGCAAAGAAGACCGCAGACGGAGTACAGCCTAGGGGCCAGAGACTGCAAACCTCAATCAAGGAAAAAGATCTTGGGGTGAGTATAACACCAGACACATCTCCTGAGGCGCACATCAACCAAATAACTGCTGCAGCATATGGGCGCCTAGCAAACCTAAGAACAGCATTCCGACATCTTAATAAAGAATCGTTCAGGACCCTGTACACTGTGTACGTTAGGCCCATATTGGAGTATGCAGCACCAGTTTGGAACCCACACCTAGCCAAGCATGTGAAGAAGCTCGAGAAAGTGCAAAGGTTTGCAACAAGACTAGTCCCGGAGCTAAGGGGTATGTCCTACGAGGGGAGGTTAAGGGAAATCGACCTGACGACACTGGAGGACAGGAGAGATAGGGGAGACATGATAACAACATATAAGATACTGAGAGGAATTGACAAAGTGGACAGAGACAGAATGTTCCAGAGATGGGACACAACAACAAGGGGACACAGATGGAAGTTGAAGACTCAGATGAATCACAGAGATGTTAGGAAGTATTTCTTCAGTCACAGAGTTGTCGGGAAGTGGAATAGTTTAGGAAGCGATGTAGTGGAGGCAGGCTCTATACATAGCTTTAAGCAGAGGTATGATAAAGCTCATGGCGCAGGGAGAGTGACCCAGTAGCGGCCAGTGAAGAGGCGGGGCCAGGAGCTTTGAATCGACCCCTGCAACCACAACTAGGTGACAACTAGGTGAGTACACACACACACACACACCTACACGCCCCGATGGCATGGTGGCTAGCGCTCTCGCTTCACGCACGGAGGGCCCGGGTTCAATTCCCGGCGGGGCCGAAACATTTCGAAGGGTTTCGTTACACACACACACACACATACATACAACAGGCCTAGTGTCTAATCGACATGTGCCTAGGACAAAATGGTAACTAACACACACACACACACACACCAGTTTGGAACCCACACCTAGCCAAGCACGTAAAGAAACTAGAGAAAGTGAAAAGGTTTGCAACAAGACTAGTCCCGGAGCTAAGGGGTGTCCTACGGGGAGAGGTTAAGGGAAATCGACATGACGACACTGGAGGACAGGAGAGATAGGGGGGACATGATAACGACATATAAGATACTGAGAGGAATTGACAAGGTGGACAGATACAGAATGTTCCAGAGGTGGGACACAGCAACAAGGGGACACAGTTGGAAGTTGAAGACTCAGATGAATCACAGGGACGTTAGGAAGTATTTCTTCAGTCACAGAGTTGTCAGGAAGTGGAATAGTCTGGGAAGTGATGTAGTGGAAGCAGGATCCATATATAGCTTTAAGAAGAGGTATGATAAAGCTCATGGAGCGGGTAGTGACCGAGTAGCGGCCAGTGAAGAGGCGGGGCCAGGAGCTGTGAATCGACTTCTGCAACTACAAATAAGTGAGTACAACTAGGTGACTACACACACACACACACACACACACACCCGCGAGTGTCTGTTATGATAAAACCTATAATTCTGGAGACAGAGAGAGTAGAAACGCGGATCACGAGTGAATATTGGCAGTCTATCGCGTCAGGTGACCCAGGGAAGCCAAGAAGCACTTATGTACTGAAAGAAGCAGCATAATGATGACAGCGTGAAGGTGCCCAGAGCGATATCTTAGAAGCGAAGGTGCTCTCTTGGTATACTCACAGATGTGGTCAATTGAGGTGGCGGGAGGTGTGGTGTTGGTAGTAGTGGTACTGGTTAGAATGGTGGTAGTAGTGTTGTTGGCGATGGTGGTGGTAGGTGCTTGGTGTTCATAATAGTGGCAATGGTTAGAATGGTGGAGGTAGTGGAGCTAGCGATGGTAATTGTAGGTGTGGTCTTGGAAGTTGTAATAGTGGCTAGAATGGTGGTAGTAGTGGTTTTGGAGATGGTATACCTTTGATATACCTTTGAAGAGTTTCGAGAGTATCTACTCTCTGAGCCCGGCCATGGGCCAGGCTCGTCTGGTGCTTGCCTGGTCAACCAGGCTGTTGCTGCTGGAGGCCCGCTGCCCCACATATCCATCACAGCCTGGTTGATCTGGCACCCGATGAAGATACTTGTCCAGTTTCCTCGTGATGGGTGGTGGTGGTGACGACGACGACGGCGGCGGCGGCGACAGTTATGGCAGTGGTAATTCCTCTTTCCCCTAGCAACACTGTATCCAGGCCAATATCGCCCATGAAAAACAAAAAATTGTGAGCAGTGCAAAATATATATATATATGCTAATCTTTATTAATAGGAGTTAATGATAATGACAATTTTAATAAATGTAAAAAGGTATTATACTATGAATGTGCAATTCACTCTCGCCTCTCTCTCACACACAAACACAGCTTCACAAATAGATACGATATATATATATATATATATATATATATATATATATATATATATATATATATATATATATATATATATATTCAAATTATATTATGCATTTTTAGTAATGTTCATGAAGCAGCGCTAAACCCATTGGGGTTTTCCCCGAGGAAGGGGATATTAGATTCAAGTTTTGGATCAGGATCCTTCCTGAACATCGAGGATTGATGAGATTTTTCCTCTTCTCCTTAGGAATCACGAAAGTTGTGTTATCTGGCACCACTGGTTGCAATATTTGGTGTATCTGGCATCACTGTTTTCGTTATTTAGTGTATCTGTCACCACTGCGTTATTTGGTGTATCTGGCACCACTGTATGCTCTGTTGTGTGTGTCTGTCACCACTACATACTATATTTCATATATCTGGCAATGCTGTGAACTCTGCTATCTAGAAAAATAGTATGATATATTTGTTGTATCTGGCAACGCTGTATACTATAGTATGGGGTATTTTGGTAAAGCTGTGTGTGCTCTATTTTTCTTCTATCCGGGAATACTGTATGCTATCTGTGGACAGGGCGAGCGGATAAGGTGGACAGGTCGAGTCTGAGGCGGACCTCAGGTACACAAGGGCACAGCTGGAAGTTCAAAACACAGATGAGTCAGAGAGATGTCAGGAAATTTCTCTTTAGTCTTAGTGTGGGGATCCATGCGTAGCTTTAGGAATAGGTATGACTGAGCTCACGCAGCCAGGAGAAAGTGAACGCAGTAGCGGCCAGGGGAGATGCAGGGCCAGGAGCTGAGACTCGACCCCTGCAACCACAAATAGGTGAGTACTGTGCGTTGTTTTTTATATCTGGCAACGCTGTCTGCTAATGTCTGGTGTATCTGGCAACGCCGTCTGCTATAAGTACATTAGTTGTATAAGAAAAGAAAAAATCTCGTTCTTATAAAATATTTCTTCGTTAAGTTTGTTTGCAGGAAAAGTTATATTACTTATCGACAAGAAGGATATTATATTTCATTTTTTTTCGCGGAAAGTTGGCTTTTTGAGAGTACTTTTCAGACGTTTCTCGGCAGATATTCCAAAGTCATTTTATTCCTGGGTGCAAAATTACCGGTGCGTGAGGGAGCTTATTAGATATCCCCGAAGGGATACCTGCAAGTGGCTAGAATTTAGTTTTCGTACTCTAAGGTTCTCCTCAGAGTACGAAGACTGACTGGAGAACATCTCCCACCAGTGTTCACCTCTGACGTGCTGTAACTAGGGAGAAATTCATGCAACTGTTGTCATATGCAGGGACCCTCAGATGTATTTTATGTAGGTCATTTACGGATTTGGATTTTCGTGCACGATTACTCACGAACGCTTCTTCTGATCGACCTCAAACTTCCAATACTGATATATCTTACTTAAATGGAGTGTAAAACTAATGATTCATTTTGGTTTAGGCAGTGTAGATAACATTTAAATTTACTAAGAGTTAATAAACTGGGTTCTGTGCTGCTGCTTGAGAATGCATCATATGGTCGCCTTCAAACTTTTAGTTTTACCCTGATTCTGGGCTGTATAATTTATTATTGGTCATTGTTATTAAACAAATTGGTTTCTGTAAAACAATTGAAGAATGTGGTATCGATTTCAACGTGAAACCGAAACCACCAATACCCATCAGTTTAAAATGGGTACCTGGATGTTAGTCGACTGGTGTGGGTCTCATCCTGAGACAAAACTGACCTAATTTGCCCGAAATGCTCAGCATAACAAGGGACTTTCTATATAGTAGTATGTCATTAATGTCAGCTAGGCCTGTATACCTTGTACATGTACTTGTAGTAAATAAAGATATATTATATATTATTATATATTAAACGCTGGTGTACCTTTCTCAGAGAATGGTTTTCTGGCCGATTTTGTGCTGTCAGTTATACTCCATGCGGTCATTTGTGAATACGTTACTGATCGATTTCAAACCTTTAACGCCGATAACTTCAGCATTAACCTTCTGATCGACGCCAGGATTAAAATTCTGGTTCCATTTCGAACTTGGGTCTCTGTGCGATAACTAAAGAATACCACTGTCGATTGGCTTCAAATTTTCAAATCTAGTGAGCCTTAGTAGAAGGGCTTCAGCTATGCAAAAATACTATAAAATCGTTCAAAAACGTGAAAATAATATGAAATATCAATATATTTAATTTCTTATATCATAATAAAGTTTTTGTCATTATTTCCTGTAACAGCAGTTTCGATTAAAATTATTTCCTATCTTTAGTGAAGAAATTATGATATTAACATCTATGCAATAACTCGTGAATGCCTCTTCTGATTGGCTTCAAATCTTCAACGTTGTTATTTAACTGCATTATAAATTTATGTCGCACTCTGTACTATTCCTTCAGCGTGCATTGAGGTAGACAGGGTCGGGCTAATGGAATACAAGGATAGCTTTCTAGGTTCGCGCAGAGACCGAAACACATCTAGTTTCTTACATGCTAAAGTGGCATTGTGCAAAGTTTTAAGTGCAAATTAAAAGTGCTGGGAAACGTGGATCAGAGAGAAGTGAGAATTAGGGAAGATGATGAGAGAGAGTGAGTTATGATGTGCTTAAACTTTCTTTGATGAAAGTGCTTAATGATTCGTCCTTTGGTAGAGCTCTTTCATTTGTTAGATCTCTCTCTCTCTCTCTCTCTCTCTCTCTCTCTCTCTCTCTCTCTCTCTCTCTCTCTCTCTCTCTCTCTCTCTCTCTCTCTCTCTCTCGCACACACACACACACACACAGTAGTTAACTGACAAATAACGAAGTATCAGACAGTCAGCCTACGTTTGGAAGCGCCCGATATACCCTAGTCTCTCAGAACGTTCGTATCCACACGCTCACTAATTAAGTTGCAGAATCTACTGGTGTGGGACACAGTGTGGTCATACAGAGCAATGTTCTTCACCTCCACCCCTCCCCTCCCCTCCCTTCACCTCCCACGACCCAGTGTAACAATGCCATATACCCTAACGATCCTATTTCCGGGTAGTCAAAAAAAAAAATGTCTGAGATATTCTGACATAACATGTATTCTAATTAAAAGCTTTTGACTCATTAGATTCAAGCTAAATTGTATTAATTTCAGGAAATTAATTCGAATAATCCAGGTGGATGAGCTGATTTGCCATGCAGCGTTGAATGACCCCATTACGACCTAAACCTTTGATGAAAATATTAACTGTGTGTTCATCGGTCGCTGCGCGATCCTGAAAAGATATCCCCGTATTGCATAACCCCAGCCCCCTCTACGTCAGTACACGCACAGAGAAAATAGTGCCGAATGCAACATAAGATTCTAATGCAGTTGCATACTAGCATTAAAGATTTGAACCCAATCGGAAGAAGTATTTAAAAGTTGTCATGTGGACACCAATACCTTCATTTCTTCAATAAAAAAAAATAGTAAATTAGGATATACACAATCCTAAACTAATTCTAACCATCCACTGAGAAAAACCAGTGGATGGCCTCTCTTCTAATCTCAGAGAGACCAGTGTGCTAAAATACCCCAGCACGGTAAGTTTGCAGCTGCTCGTCAAGTTTTTTGAGTTGAAGAATGAAGTCAGTCGGATGAGACACTCAGAATTTATCCCATTAATATCAGTTTTTCAATTTTTCCCTGTTTCTCTTATGGAAATGAATTCCAACTTTTCTGTGTATAACTGACGAGCGTTTAAGGTTTAAATACCTCAGTATATGCCTTGATTCGTGTCACTAGTTGCTTTGATTCGTGCATCAGTTCGTGTCTCGATTACAAATATTTGAAAAAATTAAATTATTAATGTCAAAAGATTCCTCTAAAAGTTCCCCGAGGTCCCTACAGGCACCTCGTAATTATGAACACCGGCATGAAGGTGGACACTGTTTAAACGTATTATATAGTCAGTGCCTCAGTTCTTACCAAAATTAATGCTTCAATTCGTTCCTCAATTCGTGCTTCAATTCGTATTTCGAGTAGTGTCTCTAATGTTTCCTGTTGCGTTTGCTGAACCCTGTTTATCACTCACGGATCTGTGTCTCAGGAAGAAGATAGGTAAAAAATACTCATATTTGGTTGCAGGGGTTGAGTCTCCGCTCCAGGCCGGGAGAAGAACAAAATGAGTGAAGTGCTTCAGGGTGTCCAAAATAGGATTATGGAAATAAACCCTTGCATAACAAAGGGGTTAAACTTCTCGCATTTGTTTAGCTGTCACGAAGTACCTCAAAGATTAGAATATCAGTCTAACTTCAAAGAATAAATCAAGCATCTGTCCGTATATGAAAGCGTGAAAAAAAAAACTTTGTCTCGGTAAATCATGCCAGCGAGACTATATATCCAAGAAACTTGATGTTTGATTTCAAGATTTGCAACTTGGCAAAATAGCGTTTTTTCTACGTTCAGTGACCCGTTCATTTTCGACGTAGAAAGTTCAGATGAAGATATACAAATGGAACTCATTGAAATACAGCGAGAAACGAGTTTAAAACAAAAGTTTAGTGAGGTTGGTGTGAGAAGATTTTATTCATATCTTTCTGCAGGTCGATAACCAAAAATGTGAAGTTCTCGGGTACAGTGTTTGGCTGCTGCCACTGGTGTGATGCTGGTGTGTTGGGTAGCTACCACTGGTGTGATGCTGGTGTGTTGGGTAGCTACCACTGGTGTGATGCTGGTGTGTTGGGTAGCTACCACTGGTGTGATGCTGGTGTGTTGGGTAGCTACCACTGGTGTGATGCTGGTGTGTTGGGTAGCTACCACTGGTGTGATGGTGTTTGTTGGCTGCCACTGGTGTGATGATGGTGTGTTGGGTAGCTACCACTGGTGTGATGGTGTGTTTGGTGGTTGCCACTGGTGTGATGCTGGTGTGTTGGGTAGCTACCACTGGTGTGATGGTGTGTTTGGTGGTTGCCACTGGTGTGATGCTGGTGTGTTGGGTAGCTACCACTGGTGTGATGCTGGTGTGTTGGGTAGCTACCACTGGTGTGATGGTGTGTTTGGCTGCTGCCACTGGTGTGATGATGGTGTGTTTGGTGGCTGCCACTGGTGTGATGCTGGTGTGTTGGGTAGCTACCACTGGTGTGATGCTGGTGTGTTGGGTAGCTACCACTGGTGTGATGGTGTGTTTGGTGGCTGCCACTGGTGTGTTTGGTGGCTGCCACTGGTGTGATGTTGGTGTGTTGGGTAGCTGCCACTGGTGTGATGTTGTGTTTGGTGGCTGCCACTGTGTGATGGTGTTGGTAGCACCATGGTGTGATGGTGTGTTTGGTGGCTGCCACTGGTGTGATGATGGTGTGTTGGGTAGCTACCACTGGTGTGATGGTGTGTTTGGTGGCTGCCACTGGTGTGATGTTGGTGTGTTGGGTAACTACCACTGGTGTGATGGTGTGTTTGGTGGCTGCCACTGGTGTGATGTTGGTGTGTTGGGTAACTACCACTGCTGTGATGGTGTGTTTGGTGGCTGCCACTGGTGTGATGATGGTGCGTTGGGTAGCTACCACTGGTGTGATGGTGTGTTTGGTGGCTGCCACTGGTGTGATGTTGGTGTGTTGGGTAGCTACCACTGGTGTGATGGTGTGTTTGGTGGCTGCCACTGGTGTGATGATGGTGTGTTGGGTAGCTGCCACTGGTGTCTTGGGTAGCTGCCACTGGTGTGTTGGGTAGCTGCCACTGGTGTGATGGGTAGCTACCACTGGTGTGTTTGGTAGCTGCCACTGGTGTGATGGTGTGTTTGGTGGCTGCCACTGGTGTGATGATGGTGTGTTGGGTAGCTGCCACTGGTGTGTTGGGTAGCTGCCACTGGTGTGTTGGGTAGCTGCCACTGGTGTGATGGGTAGCTGCCACTGGTGTGTTGGGTAGCTGCCACTGGTGTGATGGTGTGTTTGGTGGCTGCCACTGGTGTGTTGGGTAGCTACCACTGGTGTGATGGTGTGTTTGGTGGCTGCCACTGGTGTGTTGGGTAGCTACCACTGGTGTGATGGTGTGTTTGGTGGCTGCCACTGGTGTGTTGGGTAGCTACCACTGGTGTGATGGTGTGTTTGGTGGCTGCCACTGGTGTGTTGGGTAGCTGCCACTGGTGTGATGGTGTGTTTGGTGGCTGCCACTGGTGTGATGGTGTGTTTGGTGGCTGCCACTGGTGTGATGGTGTGTTTGGTGGCTGCCACTGGTGTGATGGTGTGTTTGGTGGCTGCCACTGGTGTGATGGTGTGTTTGGTGGCTGCCACTGGTGTGATGGTGTGTTTGGTGGCTGCCACTGGTGTGATGGTGTGTTTGGTGGCTGCCACTGGTGTGATGGTGTGTTTGGTGGCTGCCACTGGTGTGATGATGGTGTGTTGGGTAACTACCGCTGGTGTGATGTTGGTGTGTTGTGTAGGTAACACTGGTGTGATGTTGGTGTGTTGTGTAGCTAACACTGGCGTGATGTTGATGTGTTGTGTAGTGATGTGTTTGGTGGCAATGCTAAAAACTTTATTCTGGTTATCTTTCCATAACATATTCAACTTTTAATATTTTCTTTGTTTAGTTAGATATAAATTTTTTGTATCTTACACTCTGCAACAAATTTAGCTTTTATTAAGATTTTTTTTAAGCCGCAACTCTAGCACTTTCCCTACCCAAGGAGAATAACTGCTGCAAATTTCATGAAGATCGGTCTGTTGGGTCCTGCCTCGCTGCAGCGAGATTAACATGTCCCTACGTTTCTCTGATAACACCTATTAATCCACATTGGTGTGTGGTCAGATTATGTGCGCCGCCCTTGTTAAAACAAGTCGTATCTTTAGTTCGATGTTAAACACTAAATATCTTCATTACGCACCGACTGACTTTTTTTCTTGTAAGGGTTAAGTTGCAGCTCCTGTGTACGAGTTAAACATAGTACCCCACCGACGTGCAGTCTCCTTACTCTCACTAGTCGCTAAGTAATAATATATTAGACACCTCGTATCCCCTCACTTATCACACAGGAACAAACTGCAGTTTCCACCTCCTCTTGAGGGTCCTGAGATGCAGCTGCTGATCACCTTACATGTGATGAGGCACAGGAAGCTCATGTTATCTGAGACAGGGAACACCTCTCGCAGGGAACACCTCTCGCAGGGAACACCTCTCTCAGCACATTTACTATTTATAATAATAATAACTAACAATAAAAATATTATTTGTGGCGACTGGAAAAAAAGAGGAAAGAGAGTAACGCGTGAAGCCACAGGTGTTGGAGAGAGGATTATGAAAAACAATGTGAGCCTTCAGAGATGTGCATGAACTTTCTGCCTTTCCCTCTCTATTCACAATAAACCATTCTCTACGTCGCCCCATCCTCCTGGCTGCTAGCCTCAGGAAACGTTCCGCTCCAGGGCAGAGGCGGAGACCCGGTAAAAGTGAACTGCCGTAAACTTTTATGATAAAGTTGCTGGGGTAAAAATATTTAATGGGCTCTTAAACCTTCGTCAGAAGACGGTATTTTGGATCCTGTAAAACATTTAAGTTGTCGATGAAAAAAAGAAAAGTTCCTTGTTCCTACACGCCTTCCATCACCTCCCCTCCCATCTCCTTCCCTCACATCACCTTCCATCACCTCCCCTCACATCACCTTCCATCACCTCCCCTCACATCACCTCCCCTCCCATCACCTTCCATCACCGTTCCTCTCCCTCTCATTATTTCCACTCCCTTTCCCTTGCAAAGTTGCGACCAAGAGGATACATCTATCAAAGCTGCCACCAGAGGGCTACACTTCCCAAGGCTACCACCAGAGGGCTACACTTCCCAAGGCAACCACCAGAGGGCTACACTTCCCAAGGCTACCACCAGAGGGCTACACTTCCCAAGGCAACCACCAGAGGGCTACACTTCCCAAAGCTGCTACCAGGTGGCAATACTTCCCAAAGCTACCACCAGTATCAAACGTGTAAGTCAAACGTAACAGCAACTGCCACCAAGCATTATATCGTGTCCTGTTAAACGATCAGGGAATCTCCGTACACACGTCTTTCTTAGTCGGTAAGCAGAGTTGTGAGCTAAGTTTATCACATCTAATTAATTTACCAAGAGACGTAATGATGTGCGAGTCACCAGGACTCTGACAATGGAAGACAAGATCAGGATACACTAACAAGGGAAGACAGCACCAGAACACACGAACAAGGGAAGACAGCACCAGAACACACGAACAAGGGAAGACAGCACCAGAACACACAAACAAGGTATAACCAGCCTGGATGAGTAAAGCTGAGATAAAGTCTTCGTGTCTTCTTCCCACTAAAGCTTTTAAAGATCCTGAGCACTCTTACGCTCGTAGCGCCCAAGATAGACCTATAAGTAGAGAAAAATGGCATAAAATACAGACACGGTGGAAGAGTAGACACAAATGCAGTATAATGCAATCCTTTATTGATTACAGATCTGTTTGTGACTTGATAAAGTCCACTGTGTGGGTGAAACGTAGTCAATAAAGGATCGCATTATACTGTAATTGTCTACTTTTCCCTAAATCTATATGTAATTTTTTGCATTATATGCAGTATATAGATCTTATAAAGACCGGATTAAATTCTGACGTCGAAACACAAGCTGATATGTAGACCTATTTTTTTATTGTTTTATGAAGTATATTTATAATTATATTTACCGAAATTCAGCAGCTTTCTTGTCTCATTTTTTACTTGTCTGAAATTTTTGGAAAGCTCTTAAACTTTTTTTTTTTTCGTAGCCCCTGGGCATCTTCGAACCTCGGACATCCATTCCCTCGCAGCTCTCAAAAAAAAATCAGTTGCACATCTTTAAACAGCAAGTCAGCATACCATGTGTGTGTTTTTCCCCGGTATTTTTGTAAATTTTTACGCGGCCAGTGTTATGGCCAGATAACATCGTCTTTACGCAGTTTCTTGTGATTTTGAGTTTAAAAATTACGCCAGTTTTGATAAATTAATGTTTACCTAAACAAATCTAACGTCAGAAAATCTAATACAAAATAAATTAACCTGAGGAGGAAGTGGTGCGACTCACTGTAACAGCCGCTAACTAAACGCGTAACGAAACGAACGCTGTTACTATGACGGCGAGTTACTTTGATGTTAACAATGATGCATAATAAATATCAACTCGACCCCTCAAAATTTTAAGTCAAACTGCGGCAACCGGTTTTGGTTGAAAGTAGACACGTAGATGCCTGCTGTAGCTTAAGGTTCGCAAGGCCAAAGCCCCATAAATATTCATCAAGAACAAATGAACAAATTGGATCAGGAGCAGACAAGGAAGCACGTCAATGAACTTGGACGGACTACAGGAGAGATTTACCAGACAAGTGGCTACTGGATTTCAACCGCAGCAAGTGGGAAGTAGTGAACACAGAAGCAGTGTCGGATTAAAGGGAAGGCAACCTGAGTGCTAGCCTGGAGGCTCCTACACAAAAGGGACTCCCCACAAAGCAGAATTCTGGATAATCTTGCCACATTGATACCACACACACACACACACACACACACACACACACACACACACACAGGAAACATAGCTGACTGACAAAAAATTGACAGAGAAACAGGAATCAGCTATACAGGTTAAGTATATTAAGCTTAGCGACGAAAATTGTTTCGCTTTTCAAATCGGTTCATATTATTTGTAAGGAAAACAAGTACAAAGCTGTTGATGCATTGTAACACTTGTACTTAATTTGACACTAAAATTTTAGTGGCAGGGTCATAAGCTGCTTGTCCTCGAGTCCAGATAACTCTTAATCCAACACCGAAGAGAGAAGAGAAGAAGAGAGACTAAATACTGCCTAATAGGATCAAAATACTGAAGTTCACAAAGGAGGAGGATTCAGGAGCAATCATAATATCCAGTAGATAACCTAGTAACAACATTAATGACATGCAAGTATTATATTCCAACCCAGGTTTAGAGCTTGATTTTGATTATAATAATATATTCCAACCCAGGTAATACCGGAGCGTAATACGCAAGACAGACGAGCCTAAGAATTGCCTGCAGAAGCCTCCACAAAGACTCATTAAGTTTTCTATAATATATTGTATGCCATGTCCATTACAGAATACGCAACACGAAACCCACGTCTCATCAAAAAATTAAAATAAAAACGTCTATGGATTTGCGATCAGAATGGTTAAGGGAGAAGTGGCATAGCGATGGAAAAACGTAAGTAGGGTTCCACAAGGATCAGCACCAGCACCAATACTGTTTCGAGTATACAGTATTTAAGTGATATTCCAGAAGTTATAATGTCCTGCGTTTTTCTGTTTGCAGATTACGGAAAAAAATATGAACTAGCTACTGGAATTCGACCAAAGCAAATGCAAGGTTTTGAAAAGTGGGGAAGGGAAGAGACCTGAAATACAGTACTGAATCAAGGAACAGATGCTGCTAACACTTAAGAAACAAGACCTAGGGCGAGCACTATAATGAACACATCCCCTGCACCATTTAAAAAAATAACGTTTGAGGAAAATTCTCAATTACCGAGTCTCTGATCAGTTTTCGGGAAAACTTACTGGACCAGGAAAGACACAGAACTAGGAAGAATGGACAGAGAAAAATTGCCTAGGTGGAGGGAGCATATCTTTAAGTCAAAGACACTAATGAGCCACTTGGATGTCAGAAATAATCCTTCAGCTTCAGGGTGATTTGATTTGAATGAAAAAATAAGAATGAAAGAGCCCACGAAGCTAGGAAAGAGGGTGAACCTGGCAACTGCTGGTAAGAAGCAAAGCGAAGAGCAGAGATCGACCCCAGCAACTACAAATGAATACAAATAGGTGAGTACGTACACACACACACACACACACACACACACACAACAGTCAAGGACCAGGTAATCAGGCTGAGGAAGGAAGGTGGGGAGTTCACAAGAAACGACCAAGAGGTATGTGAGGAGCTCAACATGAGATTTAAAGAAGTATTTACAGAGGAGACAGGAAGGACTCCAGGAATTCAGAATAGGGAGGTATACCAACAAGTGCTGGATGAAATACACACAACCGAGGAGGAGGTGAAGAAGCTGCTATGTGAACTCGATACCTCAAAAGCGGTGGAACCTGACAACATTTCTCCGTGGGTCCTTAGAGAGGGAGCAAAGTGTGCCACTAACAAAAATCTTCAACACATCCATTGAAACTGGGCAACTACCTGAGGTGTGGAAGATGGCAAATGTAGTCCCAATTTTTAAGAAAGGAGACAGACACGAGGCATTAAACTACAGACCTGTGTCACTGACGTGTATAGTATGCAAAGTCATGGAGAAGATCATCAGAAGGAGAGTGGTGGAGCACCTATAAAACACAAGCTTATAAACGACAACCAGCACGGTTTCAGGGAAGGAAAATCCTGTGTCACAAACCTACTGAAGTTT
This sequence comes from Cherax destructor, assembly GCA_009830355.1. Classification (NCBI taxonomy): domain Eukaryota; kingdom Metazoa; phylum Arthropoda; class Malacostraca; order Decapoda; family Parastacidae; genus Cherax; species Cherax destructor. The sequence continues at coordinate 57,487 of WNWK01008002.1, read as the reverse complement.
TATAAGGTAACAGAAGTAAGAGAGGGTGGATAGACTGCAACAGTAAGAGAGAGAGGGGTGGATAGACTGCATTTTCTTGGACTGCAAGAAGGCGTTCGACACAGTTCCTCACAAGAGGTTAATGCAAAAGCTAGAGGATCAGGCACACGTAACAGGAAAGGCACTGCAATGGATCAGAGAATATCTGACAGGGAGGCAACAACGAGTCATGGTACGTGACGAGGTGTCAGAGTGGGCACCTGTGACGAGTGGGGTTCCACAGGGGTCAGTCCTAGGACCTGTGCTGTTTTTGGTATATGTGAAAATGACATAACGGAAGGGATAGACTCAGAGTGTCCCTGTTTCCAGATGATGTGAAGTTAATGAGAAGAATTAAATCAGTCGAGGATCAGGCAGGACTACAAAGAGACCTGGACAGGCTACAAGCCTGGTCCAGTAACTGGCTCCTTGAATTAACCCTGCCAAATGTAAAGTCATGAAGATCGGGGAAGGGCAAAGAAGACCGCAGACAGAGTATAGTCTAGGTGGCCAAAGACTGCAAACCTCACTCAAGGAAAAAGATCTTGGGGTAAGTATAATACCGAGCACATCTCCTGAGGCACACATCAATCAGATAACTGCTGCAGCATACGGGCGGCTGGCAAACCTAAGAATTGCGTTCCAATACCTCACTAGGGAATCGTTCAAGACTCTGTACACCATTTACGTCAGGCCCATACTGGAGTATGCAGCACCAGTTTGGAACCCACACCTGGTCAAGCACGTCAAGAAATTAGAGAAAGTGCAAAGGTTTGTAACAAGACTAGTCCCAGAGCTAAGGGGATTGTCCTACGAAGAAAGGTTAAGGGAAATCGGCCTGACGACACTAGAGGACAGGAGGGTTAGGGGAGACATGATAACGACATATAAAATACTGCGAGGAATAGACAAGGTGGACAGAGACAAGTTGTTCCAGAGAGGGGACACGGAAACAAGGGGGCACAATTGGAAGTTGAAGACTCCTATGAGTCAAAGGGATGTTAGGAAGTATTTCTTCAGTCATAGAGTTGTCAGGAAGTGGAATAGTCTAGAAAGCGACATAGTGGAGGCAGGAACCATACATAGTTTTAAGACGAGGTTTGATAAGGCTCATGGAGCAGGGAGAGAGAGGACCTAGTAGCAATCAGTGAAGAGTCGGGGCCAGGAGCTATGACTCGACCCGTGCAACCACAAATAGGTGAGTACACACACACACACACACACACACACACACACCAAGCTCTGCACTGCTTCATGGTAGCTTACCAGGTAATGAAAGACTTCGTAATGAAATTATACACCCAGCAACCAAGCTCGGGCGACCACATTACCCACACCCTGCACCCAGGCTCGGGCGACCACATTACCCACACCCTGCACCCAGGCTCGGGCGACTACATTACCCACACCCTGCAACCAAGCACGGGCGACCACATCCCCTGTTCCATGCAACCAGGCTCGGGCGACCACATTACCCACACCCTGCAACCAGGCACGGGCGACCACATTACCCACACCCTGCACACCAGGCTCGGGCGACTACATTACCCACACCCTGCAACCAGGCTCGGGCGACCACATTACCCACACCTGCAACCAGGCACGGGCGACCACATTACCCACACCCTGCAACCAGGCACGGGCGACCACATCCCTGCTCATGCAACCAGGCTCGGGCGACCACATTACCCACACCCTGCAACCAGGCACGGGCGACCACATCCCCTGCTCCATGCAACCAAGCACGGGCGACCACATTACCCACACCTGCAACCAGGCACGGGCGACCACATTACCACACCCTGCAACCAAGCACGGGCGACCACATTACCCACACTCTGCAACCAAGCACGGGCGACCACATTATCCACACCCTGCAACCAAGCACGGGCGACCACATTACCCACACCCTGCAACCAGGCTCGGGCGACCACATTACCCACACCCTGCAACCAGGCACGGGCGACCACATCCCCTGATCCATGCAACCAGGCTCGGGCGACCACATTACCAACACCCTGCAACCAGGCTCGGGCGACCACATTCCCACCCTGCATCAACCAGGCTCGGGCGACTACATTACCCACACCCTGCAACCAGGCTCGGGCGACCACATTCCCCTTCCTGCAACCAGGCTCGGGCGACCACATTACCCACACCCTGCAACCAGGCACGGGCGACCACATTACCCACACCCTGCAACCAGGCACGGGCGACCACATCCCCTGCTCCATGCAACCAGGCTCGGGCGACCACATTACCCACACCCTGCAACCAGGCACGGGCGACCACATTACCCACACCCTGCAACCAAGCACGGGCGACCACATCCCCTGCTTCATGCAACCAGGCTCGGGCGACCACATCACCCACACCCTGCAACCAGGCACGGGCGACCACATCCCCTGCTCCATGCAACCAGGCACGGGCGACCACATCACCTGCTCCATGAAACCAAGCACGGGCGACCACATCACCTGATCCATGCAACCAAGCACGGGCGACCACATCACCAACACCCTGCAACCAAGCTCGGGCGACCACATTGCCTCCACCTACAATTCTCATATACTAAAAATTCAACTACATAGGTCTCCTTTCATTATTTATGATAAACAACACTGCCTTGACTAAAAAGAAAAGAATCTAGCAGGAAAGCTTGCAGCCACAAGTGAGGGAATGCTTTTTGAGAAAGGGGACAAATTAGACAGTGTAGCAGTTGGTCTCAGGGGTGATGATTACACGTCTCTCTCAAGAGATTTAAGAGTGAGTAGCGTGTGTTGGCAAGGAAGAAGGGATAGCGTTCTTTTCTGTGAAGATGAATTTAAGAAGGGCTAGTGTACTTCAGAGAGGATGAATTCAAGAAGAATTGGAGCAGAAGTGTCATTAGTCACGCGTGACAATGGGAGGAAAGGCAAACGTTGCAGAGCAAACGTTTAATGGGACAACGTTCGCTTTGAATAAAGCCTCATGAGGTTGACATGACAAAGCTTTACTCTGAGCGAAACGATTTCGCAATAAAAGACTGTCCTGCAACGTCTGTCGTTTCCTCACTTTTGTCTGCAACAAACTATCTGGAGAGAGTAAGTCCAGGGATAATATTAGGTGAAGAAAGGCGGGTCGTTGTTGCTCGAGGGGAATGGGATCCCTTACCTGTCGCTAGACGCCACAATAGAGCGTCTGGACACAGCCGCCCAGCACGTCAGGACATTCCAATATTCGGTGCATTGTTGCAGTCCCGTGGGTCGCGGCTCGCTCTGAATAACAAGAAAGACACATCCTGGTACCCGGAAGTCTTAGTGCAGGAGGATGAAGGGTTGCTGGGGGGCAGGGAGAGGGAGACATCCTTGCCTCCTTCATCCTCCCTCTTATTTTTTTAAAAAGTTTTGTATATAGAGTGATCAAACGCTAACTAGGCTTCCACTGACAATTTCCATCACGCAGAATGGTTTTTGTACATCAATTAATGAAATCCACACAGATAACCCGCACTTAGGAGACTGAAATTTAAGACGACGTTTCGGTCCAGCTCGGACCGAAACGTCGTCATAAGTTTCAGTCTCCTCATTGCGGGTTAATTGTGTATTGTTCCAGTCGCGGTATTGTGTCGTTTTGATCTTCAAATGGTGAAATCTGTCAATTTGAGCTCGGAGACTTTGAGTACAGCGCTGGAGCTTCCATCTCTCAGGATGATCTCGTGTAGGTGGGTATGGAATTGGGAACATCCTCGCCCCTCACCGTTGATGAGCAGGGAGAGAGAGGAAAAAATCCTTGCTCACCCTCAAGCCTGCTAGTGTTCCATGCCGATGATCGGTAGGGTGAGGGGGCTTGCTTTATTGCCCCATTCCTCTCCCTGCTTGTCGTTGATGGGTAGGGTAAAGGGGACAGATATCCTTGCCTTTCCCTTCACCACAGATGAATAAGGATAGGAGAGACGATATCCCCTCGGTTACTTTGTGTTTTAATAAAGCAAGACGATACACGATGTAAACACGAAAAAAAAAAATCCTAACTAGAGCTATAAATTCCATTTCGACTTTAATATCTTTACGAACTGTTAGTCAGAAAAATAAATTATGCTTAATGGGTTCTCAGATTTGAGGATTTCGTATGCTAATGAGTACCTAACTGTTTGTACCCACTTTTTGTGGTTGTAGGGGGTTGACTCTCAGATTCTGGTCCCGCCTCTTGCCACTCTCCGGATTCACTTCTCTCTGTTTCGTGGGCCCTTTCGTGCCTGCTCATAAAACTATGTATTCTGCCTGCCTCCACGATTTCGTCACCAAGATAATCTCACTTCCTGACCACTCTGAGACTGGAGAAATACTTCTTAACATCCTTGTGGTTCTTCTGTGACTTTAACTTCCAATACGTAATCACTTGTATGTACTTGTCTATATGTACTTACCCATATGTATTATCATGCATGTTCTCACCTGTATATTCTCATCTTTGTCCTCTTTATGTACTCATATTTTTGTACTCGCCTACATGTACTCACCTATATGCCGTCACCTACACGTATTCACCATCTCCCGAATCCCGTCTCTTATTCAACAGTGAACTGATGTGCGGACTCTAACCTTGAGGATTTTGTCATGCATACATTTGAACTCATGTGGAGAGTTCGACACCATTACTTCCCCGCGCAGTGCTGTCCACGCATTCAACTATTCAATAGCTGATCCTTCTAAGGAAGGGGGAGGGGTTGCCTTGGTGCCGAGGAAGGACTCTCTTGATCTCGGGAATTGAATTTACCCTCTTCTTCCTCGGAGGAAGCTTCCTCTCCTCTCGTTTACCCAGGGCGCATAATAATCCCTACGGGTTTAGCTCTTCCCCCCATGAACAGAATGTCAATCAAGAGATGAAGGAATTGTATCTCTCTCTGGGCTCATTTGAGTGTTTAGTTTCCTTAATGTTGATGGTCTTGAGTATCTTGTATGCCGTGACCATGTCCCGTCTCTGTCTCCTTTTATTTAGCGTTGTGAGATTATGATCTTTCTAAGTCTGTGATCCCAATTCAGCTCCTACATATCCTGGATCAGCATGGTGGTAACTCTTTACATCTTCTCGTGTTTTATTATGTATATGAGAAAATTAGGGTTCCATAAAGGAACTACTGGCTCTCATATTGGTCTTGTATATATAAAGCACAAAATATTTATTATTTTGGGGGAATCCTAAAGGATGTTCTCTCGTCTATTTATTTGTGCCTCGGGCGATGGGTTTCTACTTACCTATTGACTACTTTACCTACCTGGAGTATACCTGGAGAGGGTTCCGGGGGTCAACGCCCCCGCGGCCCGGTCTGTGACCAGGCATCATTACTTATTGATGATTTTGAAGGAAATCGTCCCCACGACCCCTTCCCGGCCTCCTGGTTGCTAGCCTGATTAGTCTAGCTAACAGGTTCGAGCATAAACACGTTCTGACTAAGGTTTGTAACATTTGTCACTAATTCCAAACGAGTTGGCAGCATCACCAGGGGTTAGCACTACCAAGTGAGATTCCCAACATCCTCAGAGATCCGTCATTCCAAGTGAAACTAACAGCATTATCAGAGATCTGCCATTCCAAGTGAAACTCCCAGGATCATCAACGATCCGTCATTCCAAATGAGATTCCCAGCATCATTAGATTATTATTATAATCAAAAGAAGCGCTAAACCACAGGGGTTATCAGGGAAGCATCATTAGAAACTGGTAAATTTTAGCTGGATCCCCGGTATCACCAGATGCCAGTGATTCTCCAACATCAACACAGACCTTAAGTCACAACAAGAAGTGACCTGACTTCAAGAAGAAAAATTCAGTGCCAGAGAAAGCCAATCGGGATGGAATTACTGGCTGAGGCTCTTATAATGTCTGAGGCGCTCGCTCTAATCTCATCCCCCTGGAAGGTCGAGGCCAGGAAGAAAATTGCTCCCCGCTGCCTGCAGATTGAGGGAACAACACCGTGGATCAAAGACGCCAGGGAAAGGCAGGTGGTGGCTCAAAGATGGCAAGGGAAGGCACGTGGAGGATCAAAGACAGCAACGGAGGGTAGTCGGTAGCTGAACGTTGGCAGGGGGTAGATCTGAGATGCCAGGGAAGAATAATGGATCAAAGACTCTAGGAGGGCTGGGGAGGGTAGATCAAAGACGCCAAGAGGGCAGGAGGTAGATCAAAGATGGCAGAGAAAAACAAATAGTGGCTCAAAGATGGCAGGAGGAGCATTGAAGAGGACAGGGAATGGACAGATGGTGGCTAAAAGTCGCCATGGAACGGGCCAAAGAAGACAGATTCTGGCAGATAATGAACCATAGATGGCAGGGCGAGGGCAGGTAGTGGTACAAAGACGGCAGAGGGAGGGCAATTAGAGGTTCAGTGACGGCAGGGAAAAGGTGGCTCAAAAGCAGAAAGGAACACACAAAAGAGAAAAGGAACTCCATAAAGAATATTGTCCTACACGAGACAGCTGTTCTTACGAATAAAACAACAAGAGCTCTAAGTTCAGAGCATCCTTTAGGCGACAGGTCAGTCGAGGTCAGAGAGCGTCCTTGAAGCGAGGGGTCAGCCGAGGTCATGGAGTCGACAGTCAATCTGGGGACACTTGGGTCTAATTTAATCGTTGACTAAATTCTCATTTCTTGCAAGGCTGGCAATCGCCAAGGCTGCAGCGCTCTGAACGAGAGGAGGAGGAAAGTAGGACAATGAGGAATGACGGGAAGAAGGTAAGACAAAGAGACATGTAAGAACGATGGGAAGGTAAAACAAGGCAATATGTAAGAAAGACAGGAAGAGTGTATCTCAGAAACGTTGGGGAGAATGTAAGACAAAGATCTAAGAACGATGAAAAGAAAATTGGACAAAGCAGTATAAAAAAAAAAAAGACTGAGGGAAGGCAAGAGGTACCTCTTGCCTTAGGTACCTCCTAATGCAGATTCCAGGAAAAGTACTGGTAAAACAGGCACTGTGAGATGTAAGATCATCAAAGACAAAACAAAAGCATTGTAAAGAAGATAAAGATGAAGATCTGGAAACAATACAAAGAGCTTTCACTGTCTGTATCATTTCAGTCAAACACTTAAATAACTGGTAACGCCTAAAGTCCCTTAAAAGTACTCCTAGAATGCAGGAAAGATACATCATAACTTATACCTGGAAAACTGACTTCATGTCAATAGAACGATATGTCGAAGCTTAAGACTTCTCTCCCGTTATGTAAACATTCACACGTTGCAGATCAAACTTTCACTGGAGCTACGTTTCGCTCTGTCTAGAGCTTAATCAAATCATACTAGCTCTACACAGAGCGAAATATAGTCGTAGTAAAAAGCCTTTTCTGCGACGTGTCTCTTTTTCTTTCTCTCTTATCGCCAGTGTTCCATTTAAATCAAAGTGTTTGAAAATCTTCCGCATCGATATGATCCCCATTTGGAAAAAAAAACTGATGGTTTAAGTTTTTATTGCATTTTTTTTTTATTTCTGGAAATTCTTGTAATGTGATATGTTATTGAGTTAAACCAAAAGCAAATTTTGGACGTGCATAAAAACTGACAAGAAATATTAAAAATGGATCACATTACTAGGGTAATTATCAGTAAGCTATCTCTAGAAGGAATGTAAGCCAGGTAGATATATGATATAGACAGACATAGACAGACAAGAAGACAGACAAACGTGTGGCGTGTAAGGCAGGCAAACAAAGAAGATACATATAGACGTTTAAGACAGACATAATAAGAAACAAGCATACAGGCAGACATACAGACAAGCAGACGCATACAGGAGCGTGTGGGTGCGTGAGGCATGAAGACATGCAGACAGAGAAGTAAACACAGACAGAAGCAAAGAGTTATGTTAAAAAAAAGAGAAGCGTGCATGAAGACAGACAAGCTGACACAGACAGACGTGTAAAGGCATATAAGACACGCAGAAATACAGACAGACGGACAATTAGGCAGGCAGGAAATCAGACGAATAGAGAGGGCGGGGTCAGGAGACCGCAGCAATATCAAGGAGACAACAGCCTAGCACACCATTGGTCACATAACTCGTGCCTCTGAAGCAGTGACGGCCTCAAACTGGTGGTGGTGGCGGTAGTAATTGTGACAGTGATGATGGCTGGTAGTGATGGTGACTGTGGTGGATCGTGGTAGTGGGTGATAGCGATGCTGGTGATGGTGACTGCTGTAGTTAAGCTTCAATTTTATTCCCTTGTCATTCTAGGCAAGACTTGACGTGTAATTAATGAGATGGGATGTGTAAATTAATATGTATAACAATTCCTTATACATTGAAGAGTCCATCTGACTACAATTATTTCACTTACGGGTACACAAGAAAACCCATAACTGGAAGAATTCACAAGCAATCCACAATTTCCTAAGGAAACTTCAGACGACGTTTCTATTCTTCCTGGGCAATTATGAACACAGAGGTACACGTTGCAGAGCAAGTTTTTACTGGGACAGCGTCAACGTTTCGCTCTGCGTAAAGCTTCATCAAGTAATGATTTTACAAAGCGAAACGTCCTCACAATAAAAGCTTGTTTGTACCCATCCATCAAGCCATGACCTAACAATAGTACGCTGTAGTCCATATGCATTTTAGTAATTACTTTCAGGTCAAAAAGGTGACCTTCAGATTAATGACCTGTCATGACAAAAGATTTCACCAGCATTGGTGCATTGTTTACCATTGAACGAGGGTGTGAGAAGTTTTAAATATAAGGGATTCAAACTGTCTACCGCTTGAACCAGGGGTCTAATTGATGGTCATGGACCATGAAGGTTGTATATGATCTTGAACCAGGGGTCTTATAAGCGTGCGGAAGAGGGGGGCTTAGAATGTTGGAGAGATTAATCTGTGATATACGTGTGGCAGGTTACAAGTGTTCTCTTACTCCTGCTGCCCGGCCTATGTCCAGGCATCCCAGGTGATACCGGATCAGCCAGGCTTTTGCTACTTTCAGTCTGCAGGCTTACACAGCCATCGCAGAACGGTTGGTCTGGGCTGATACCTTGATTCATTTTGAGGACAGATGATCTAAAACAGTTGGAGAGTAACTGGTGATTTTTAAAGTTGTCAGTGTCCCAGCTAGTTTTATCTAGTGAGTTGTGAATTCGTAGGTTTTTCACACCATTATCTGATGGGTAGTTCTTATTGTAAGTCATTATATCATGTTTGGCCCCTCAATAATTTAATGCTGTAAGAATCAGGTAGCAATGGCGGTAGTGGTAGTCCTGGTGGTAGTAGTTGTGGTGGGTAGTAGGTATGGTGGTGGTGGATGGTGGTGACGAGAGAGAGAGGTGGTTATGGTCGAGGGTAATGGGAGTGTTAGCCATCAGACAACGGCAGGCGGGAGGCACCTCACTCAGTGCAAATAGAACGTGCAATTCCCATGCAAGTGTGGGATGATTGACGACCCACGCCACACTGTGTGGGATGATTGACGACCCACGCCATACTGTGCGTGGGATGACTGACGACCCACGCCACACTGTGTGTGGGATGACTGACGACCCACGCCACATTGTGTGTGTTTACCTGGAGTTTACCTGGAGAGAATTCCAGGGGTCAACGCCCCTGCGGCCCGGTCTGTGACCAGGCCTCATGTTGGACTAGAGCCTGATCAACCAGGCTGTTACTGCTGGCCGCATGCAGTCCAACGTACGAACCACAGCCTGGCTGGTTCAGGTACCGACTTTAGGTGCCTGTCCAGTGCCTGCTTGAAGACAGCCAGGGGTTTGTTGGTATGCGGGATGACTGACGACCCACTCCACACCGTGTATGTGATTGACGACCCACTCCACACCGTGTGTAAGATGAGTGACGACCCAGGCCACACCGTGTGTGTGGGATGAATGACGACCCACACCACACCGTCTGTGGGATGAATAACGACCCAGGCCACACCGTCTGTGTGGGATGAATGACGACCCACGCCACCGTGTGTGGGATATTGACGACCCAGGCCACACCGTGCGTGTGGGATGACTGACGACCCACTTCACACCGTGTGTGATTGACGACCCACTCCACACCGTGTGGGGGATGATTGACGACCCACGCCACACCGTGTGTGTGGGATGAATGACGACACGACCCACGCCACACCGTGTGTGGGATGACTGACGACCCACGCCACACCGTGTGTGGGATGAATGACGACTCACGCCACACCATTATAATGGTGCCCAGGGAGCAGGGACCTTTATAAACCTAAAGCAATTAATTTCCATGAGGGGAGCGGGAAATCATTTCTTTATTTCTCCATTAAAAAGACATAATTAAAATCAACATTTTTTTACACCACTTCAAAAATCATTTTATTATGGTAAATGTTTACTGTATCGCTCATCATCTTTACTAATGGGGTTTTATTTCATATCAATGGGAAGAACTAAACCCGTATGAATTAGAGTGCCTGGGTAATATGAGGTTCGATCCGAGAAAAGGAAGAGCGTCTCCAGTAGAGAGAGAAAAAAAAAACTTTTCTCTGTTAGTTAGTTTTAGTTTGATATCTTTATTATGCACCCCATACCCATCCTGTGGGCGGTAGTCGAAAGATTACAGAGGTACATAATTGGTCCAGAGACTGGACTCCAAAATTTTGATAGCTGAACAAGTTACAGCGGTAATGAACTAGATCTGGTCACAATCATGACAAGTTGCAAAGGTAATGAGCTCCAGGTAGAGCTGGTCACAATCATGACAAGTTGCAAAGTTAATGAGCTCCAGGTAGAGCTGGTCACAATCATGACAAATTGCAAAGGTAATGAGCTCCAGGTAGAGCTGGTCATAATCATGACAGTTACAAAGGTAATGAATCATAAACACGTCCATACATGGTAAACAAATGACAGACTAATGAGCAATATTCTAGTGAATGCATCCATTGCCCCAACAACAGATGTTGCAAGGTGCCTGTCGCTCTTCGGCAGTACAGCCAGACAGCCATTGCAAACAGCAGCAGGTTGCACCAGGATCTGCTGCTTGCAGGAGCACCATCGCTAGCAGCATAACGTTTGTCATAGCCATTGCATCTATCTGCAAACCCCCACAGGCGTGAAGCCTGCACGTTTAAACGCTACAAAACCATTTGAGGTCTATTAATGCTGGTGATGTAGTGTTATTGTTTTGGTCTCATCCCGCGGAGTTAGCAGATCGTCAAAAGAGCAATTCTCACGGCGGAGCTGTTTGGTCGCTGGAGCAGTTTGTTGCTGCAAATTATATTTTTTATCCGTTGAATTTACAAGCTAAGAGCTATATTATCCTACCCTAGCTCATTAAAAAACCCTGACCCGTCAAAGATATAGTAATACCACCATTAGTCCAATCAGTCCAGCGGAAAACAATTGGCCTTGAAGTAGTTACCAAGAATGGGCCAACAGGCCTGCTGCAGTCTTCCTCCTTTCTAATGTTCTTAAGAAGGAGAGAATTTGTGTATTCTTAGTTCTAGTTCCTAGTTATGACATATCAAAAGCTTAAACACTCGTGCATATTGTACTACGGTCGCCGTCTTGAGAAAGGGCGGCCATGTTTGCGATATTGTGTAATAACTCTTGAATGGCTGAAGACAGCAAAAAAAAAAAAAAAAACTTTTCTGTACTCGACTGAAGAAGCCTACTGTGGAGGCGAAACGTTTCGAAATTAAGACACCTAACTGTTGCATATGTCTTACCTAACCAGGTAGACCTAACCAGGTAGACTCCAGGTAACAACCTGTCGGTATTTCATACCATTTTAATATTCATAGTTGTGGTTTAGTGGAATCAGTATTTACCATCTGTCCGAAGTAAATCAGATGACTCACGAAATCGTAATGACACGATTGCAAACAAACCATACAACGGGTGGGGTTCGAACCCGCGGTCAGAGAGTCTCAAAACTCCAGACCGTCGCGTAAGCCACTGGGCCAGCTAGCTTCAATAAGATTCATCCAACTAGGTATATTTCTACACCATAGGAAGGTTAGCATAGGCACCACTGTGTCCACAAATGCAAGTGGCTTACGCGACGGTCTGGAGTTTTGAGACTCTCTGACCGCGGGTTCGAACCCCACCCGTTGTATAGTTTGTTTGCAATCGTGTCATTACGATTTCGTGAGTCATGTTGACGGCTTTGAAGGGGACTTGAGCTAGAGTTCGTCACGGCCATGCTAGCGGGAGATTCGTCTGTAAAAACTTGCATTTGTGGACACAGTGGTGCCTATGCTAACCTTCCTATGGTGTAGAAATATACCTAGTTGGATGAATCTTACTGAAGCTAGCTGGCCCAGTGGCTTACGCGACGGTCTGGAGTTTTGAGACTCTTTGACCGCGGGTTCGAACCCCACCCGTTGTATGGTTAAATCAGATGAGTTAACTTTTCTAACTTCTTCGAGGTCCTCTTTCTGTGACAGAAATTTCTTTGTGTGATATTTTTAAACCCAGACATCGGCCTTTTTAGTTACCTATTATTGGTATCTGTTTTTTTTTCTCTTCCTATAAACTTTGAGAGAAGTATGAGGTGGAAAAGCAGATGATGTATCAACAGCATCATGGGAATGTGTTACACATTTTATACCTCCAACAAAATGGAAAGTAGAGTTGAAATTCGAACACTGACATCCGTATCTTCAAATACAAACTAGAAAAACGCTCCTTCTTGAAGGACTGGTTTGGAATGAACAGTTGAACGGTTCAGGTAAGTGCTAGCTGGACCCCTGGAACACCTAGTGCTTGGCAGTTTCCACTGCCACTGTTAGGTCACCCACACCTCTCCTATTGTTAGTCTTGAAGCCTATCGACACACGCGGGTCATTTAAAGCTGCATATTACCTGTTCACCACCAATTATGGAATACTTTAATCACAGATATGAGCGTATTGGGATTAATGTGTATATATACAGAGAAATAAATTCCTTAATGTATACATACACTGTTCCTCTTAGTGCATCCAGAAATTTATCAGAATACATACAAAGTGTTGTCCTAAGGTTAACTCACTTATATATTCCTACATTTCCCCTGTGCTCTTGAAATATACTTATTACTGATACATTCATAGGGGAGCGCTAAACACATAGGGGTCATGCAGAGCCAAGGGGAATGGGAGGTCTTTAGATTCGATCCAAGGAATGAGAGAGAAAGTTGTTGGCTCAAGAACCCATCACCGGCGTCAAGGAACGGGCTTGGTATGTATACTATATATATATATATATAGTCCCAAAGCGAGAAGTATTGAAATAGTGTCAGTGTCCGTATTACTTTTGTGTCTCCGTTGAACTACCTACTTACTGCTACACGGAACTCAATAGCTTAGTTTGTTAATGGTTGTGTCAGAAGCCAGACACAGGTGTGGTACGATTGTGGATAATGGAGTCGGAGTGCACCTGTGGATAATGGAGTCGGAGTGCACCTGTGGATAATGGAGTCGGAGTGCACCTGTGGATAATGGAGTCGGAGTGCACCTGTGGATAATGGAGTCGGAGTGCACCTGTGGATAATGGAGTCGGAGTGCACATGTGGATAATGGAGTCGGAGTGCACCTGTGGATAATGGAGTCGGAGTGCACCTGTGGATAATGGAGTCGGAGTGCACCTGTGGATAATGGAGTCGGAGTGCACCTGTGGATTCCCATTTCACATTGGTCTTCAGTTGCATAATTGTTTTATAATTGTAACTACCAATAACATTGTACACTTGTAACATGCATTGAAATAAAAATTATTATTATTATTATTATTATTATTATAAATTGGCTAAGTTAAATGCCTTCAGAAAGGGAGTAGATTATAATCTTGGGCTGTCAGTTATCAGTTTGAAAACAATAATACGAAATGAATTTCAAATGAACTTTATTGTCTTAAGACTGAAGGAGATTGACACCAGTCAGTCCATCTATCAACATTCTATCATGTAGGAGCAGCCACATGTATATGGTACATCCAATACAATAAGCAGACTTTTGAATGTCACTACCGCCCGGCTTCGGCCTGGGATACCAGTATCTTTGGGAGGTTAAATCACCACCATCAGATGTAGACCAAATGAAATGTAAACTTTTTCTGATGGACAATTGTCATACCTTGCGTAATTATGTTCTTGAATACTATGAAATTAACGAATTCAGAGACAACTCATTCAGAAATGTTCAAGAAATGTGAAAGTATTTTATCCACAGTGGTATATTACAAACTCTGACTTTGCTCACTGTCAGTAAAGCATTACTACTTTGTGTATACTCACCTAATTGTGGCTGCAGGGGTCGATTCATAGCTCCTGGCCCCGCCTCTTCCCTGGTCGCTACTAGGTCACTCCCTGCTCCCTGCTGCCTCCACCACCTCCCTTTCCAGACTGTTCCACTTCCTGACTACTCTGTGATTGAAGATATACTTCCTAACATCCCTGTGACTCATCTGAGTCTTCAACTTCCAATTGTGATCCTTTGTTTTACCTGGAGATAGTTCTGGGGGTCAACGCCCCCGCGGCCCGGTCTGTAACCAGGCCTCATGGTGGATCAGAGCCTGATCAACCAGGCTGCTACTGTTGGCCGCACGCAGTCCGACGTACGAACCACAGCCCGGCTGGTCAGGTACTGACTTTAGGTGTGTCCCATCTCTGAAACATCTTGTTCCTGTCCACCTTGTCGATTCCTCTCAGTATTTTATGTTATGTTATCCCTGTCCCTCCTGTCCTCCAGTGTCGTCAGGTCGATTTCCCTTAACCTCTTCTCGTAGAACATGCCCCCTTAACTCCGGGACTAGTCTCACTACAAACCTTTACACTTTCTCTAATTTCCTGACGTGCTTGGTTAGGTGTGGGTTCCAAACTAGTGCTGCATACTCCAATATGGGCCTGATGTACACCGCGTACAGAATCCTGAACGACTCCTTACTGAGATGTTGGAATGTTATTCTTAGGTTTGCTAGTCGCCCGTATGCCGCAGCAGTTATTTGGTTGATGTGCTCCTCAGGAGAGGGGTTCGGTGTTATATTCACCCCAAGATCCTTTTCCTTGAGTGAGGTTTGTAGTCTTTGGCCCCGTAGACTGTATTCTGTCTGCGGTCTTTGCTCTTCCCCGATCTTCATGACTTTGCACTTGGCGGGATTGAACTCCAGGAGCCATTTGCTTGACCAGGCCTGTAGCCTGTGTGTGTGTGTGTACTCACCTAATTGTACTCACCTAATTGTGGTTGCAGGGGTCGATACTCAGCTCCTGGCCCCGCCTCTTCGCTGTCTGCTACTGGGTCTCTGCTCTCCCTGCTCCATGAGCTTTATCATACCTTGTCTTAAAACTATGTATGGTTCCTGCCTCCACTATATCTTTCTTTAGACTATTCCACTTCCTGACTACTCTGTGGCTGAAGAAATGCTTCCTGACATCCCTTTGACTCATCTGAGTCTTCAGCTTCCAGTTGTGTCCCCTTGTTTCTGTGTGTGTGTGTGTGTGTATTCACCTATTTGTGGTTTCAGGGGTCGAGTCACAGCTTATGTGTGCGTGTGTGTGTGTTTGGGACCTAATTAATGTCTGCATAAGTAACTCATTACAGTTGTGACCGCATATAAACATGTAAATAGTTCATTACCACTGTAACTTTACAGTCCAGTCCCTGGACCCATTTTGTACCTCTGCAGTATTTTGACTACCGCCCGCAGGATTGGTATTAGGTGCATAATAAAGATGCTAAGCTAAACTTAGTTTTGTTCCATAAAACAATTCGGTCACTGAAGTAGTTTATTTATCAGGAATTCGGTCACTGGAGCAGTTTGCTCGCTGGAAGAGTTTGCTGCTGGAAGAGTATTCACTGGACGAGTTTTCTAGCTGGGAGAGTTTACTCGCTGGAAGAGTTTGCTTACTGGGAGAGTTTACTTGTTCGACAAGTTTGCTTGCTGGACGAGTTTATTCACTGGACGAGTTTTGTCGCTGGGAGAGTTTACTCGCTGGAAGAGTTTGCTTGCTGGGAGAGTTTACTTGTTCGACAAGTTTGCTCGCTGGACGAATTTGCTCGTTAGAAGAGTTGTTCGTTGTGAGAGTTTGGTCGCTGGACAAGTTTGCTCGCTAGATAAATTTGCTTGCTGGAAAAGTTTGCTCAGTGGAAGAGTTTGCTCGCTGGACGAGTTTGCTCACTAGAAGAGTTTGCGCGCTGGACGAGTTTGCTCGCTAGAAGAGTTTGCGCGCTGGATAGTTTGATCGTTCAAAGAGTTTGCTTGCTGGGAGTTTGTTCGCTGGACAACTTTGCTCGCTGGATGAGTTTGCTCGCTGGAATCATTACTGTAATAAACTCATTTAATAAATTATTAAAAAAAACATTTGTAGTTTATAAGTTATAATAATAATAATAATAATAATAATAATAATAATTTTTATTTCAATGCATGTTACAAGTGTACAATGTTATTGGTAGTTACAATTATAAAACTGTAATGCAAGGAGAGCCACTGGCATGCCATGGCATTAGGGGCAGTTTATTCTAGAGACTTATTCACTAAGTACTTAATGCTAAAGAAATTGATTGAGTTTATTCTAGTTCTGTATTATTTAAATTATCCAGAATAAGAGAATAAATGTATTGTCGTAATAAGAAAGTTTTTAATGTCATATATTGTCACATTATCGTAGGTAATTTACACATAAGTTAAACTTGTTCTTATGTGTACTGTACCTAAATAAACTTACTTATTTACTTACTAGACATGATCATTGTGCTTATGTATACCTCTACGTAAATAATGTTACTTATTTACTGTCTTACTAGATATGATAATTAAGTAACTTTATTTAAGCACAGGTACACAAAAGTAGAACTATCATTCACGAGTAAATTACCTAGGATAACCCACAAAAGTCAGTGACTTATTTCCATTGGGATACATAAGAGTACTTATGGGCACCTCTACCTTAATAAACTTACTTACTTACTCACTATGTATGATAATTGTACTTTTATGTACCTATTATACCTAAATAAAGTTACATAGTAGTGAGAGTTGTGTCGTCGTCTGCTGCCAAGATCACTGACGATCAGCTGTGTCAGTGAGGCTGCTGGAGGCGCCGCAGCTTCTCCATTACATTTACGTCTGATAATATCAAAATGCAGTTCCTGGCAGACATTAAGCAGTTGGCACATCCTTACCACGTCGTCAACCTGTTGATGAGCCTAAGTTTTCTGACTTCCAGATATGTGCCAGGCCTATGCGAGGTGATTTTCCCCGCTGAGCAGTGTGGGGAACTGACCATGGTGAGTTAATGTATATTTTTCCTCTCCATTATCGCTCATTGTCTAGTCTATTTAACTATTTTGAGCGCTCAGGGGTGGTGTTGATGCTGGTGAGAGGTTTTTGATCCAAGGAACTGAATTTGACCTCCACATCCTCCTTGGCTCGAACCGGAATGCCTCCCTATTATAATGACCCTGCTCCCTACAGGTTTGTCGCTTCCCCGTAAATAAAATAAAATGAAATTCACTGTTTTGAGAAATATGCTTGTTGAAGTTAATATATTTATCATAAGACTTGTAGATTACCCATAAAAAAATCTCACAAGTCGGTATAACCGGTGTATGGTAATTTTGATGAGGTAATAGTCAGCATTTAATAAGTAAATTTGTTTATTTAGTTACAATTACACAATTTTTGAATGATTACAATTTCCTTCTACAGTAACACTAACGCATGTGTAATTACCTTGGATAACCCAAAATAGTCAAAAGTGACATTTTCGTTGTGGACATAATAATATATAATAATAATAATAATATAATAATAATATAATATTTTTATTTCGATGCATGTTACAAGTGTACACTGTTATTGGTAGTTACAAATATAAAACTGTAATGCAAGGAGAGCCACTGGCATGCCATGGCATTAGGGTCAGTTTATTCTAAAGACTTATTCACTAAGTACTTAATGCTAAAGAAATTGATTGAGTTTATTCTAGTTCTGTATTATTTTAAATTATAATATGATTATACATACTATTAAAAGACAATACAATAGAAATTGGTTGAGTTTAATCTAATTGTATATTTTATTTCAAGTTACAGTATGTTGATGCTATACTAGTATAATAACAATACTTGAAAAATTTATTGAGTTTCTTCTAGTTATATATTTTATTTCAAATTAAGAAAATGATGATACTATAAGATTTTAAATGACAATATGATGATATGAAATTGCAACAAGTGTTAAGGAGGATGAACATATCAAATTGAGATTATCTTAAGTAAATTAATATTGGGTTTGAAAGTTTGTTACAGTATGAGTATTTAGTATAGGGTGAGTAGGTGATTTTTGAGAAGAGTCTTGAATTGATTTTCCGACAAGGTTAACTTAATATTTACTGGTAATGAATTCCAGATTCTGGGGCCCTTTATGTGCATAGAATTTTTACATTGGTTAGTATGGACTCGGGGTATGTCAAATACTGATCTGTGTCTTGTGTCATGGTCGTGGGACCTATTAAAGTTGTTGAGGAGAATTCTGAGCGGAGGGTTGATATTAGCATGTAGAGTTTTATGTATGTAGAAGGCACATGAATAGGTATGAATAATTTTTATGGTGAGTAGTTTTAAGGTTCTGAATATAGGTGGAGTATGCTGTCTAGAGTGGGAATTTGTTATCATCCTGACTGCAGCCTTTTGCTGGGTTATGAGTGGTCTAAGGTGATTTAATGTTGTTGAGCCCCATGCACAGATTCCATAGGTGAGATAAGGGTAGATAAGAGAATGATATAGTGCAATGAGAGCTGGTTGTGGCACATAATAGCGTATCTTAGATAATATACCTACTGTCCTTGAGATTTTCTTGGAAATTTGTTGTATGTGTGTTTGGAATTTAAGACTACTGTCAAGGTGGATTCCTAGGAATTTTCCCTCTGTGAGCCTTGTGATGGGTGAACCATTTAGCGTTATGTTAAGTGGAACATTTGCAGCTTTGTTTCCAAACTGAATGAAGTAGGTCTTATCCGTATTGAGAGTAAGCTTATTTGTCATCATCCATGTTGATATTTTCTGTAATTCGGCATTAACTGTTTGCTAGTATGACTGGATTTGGGTGAGAGAAGACATATGTTGTGTCATCTGCAAACAAAATGGGTTTGAGTAGTTGTGATGCATTCGGTAGGTCGTTTATGTAAATGAGGAATAGGAGTGGCCCCAGGACACTACCTTGAGGGACACCGACTGTAATTTGTTGTGTGGAAGAGTTCTCTCCATTTGTGTACACGTACTGACTTCTGTTGCTAAGGTACGACTTTAGGTAGTTGAGGGGGTGCCCCCTAATACCATAGTGCGCTAATTTTGTGAGCAATAAATCATGGTCGACTGTATCAAATGCTTTACGTAGGTCTATGAAGATTCCCAGCGGAACTTCTTTCTTCTCAAGTGCGGTGTATATTAACTCTAACATGTGTGTTATAGCATCGTTTGTGCTCTTGTTGGTCCTGAATCCAAATTGACAGGGGTTTAGTACATTGTGTGAGACGAGGTAGGAATAGATCTGTTTATGAATTAATTTTTCGAAGATTTTAGAAAGCAGTGGTAAATTTGAGATTGGTCTATAATTGTTCAAGTCAGTTTGGTCACCTCCTTTGTGGATCGGGTGACCCTAGCTATTTTGAGAATTGATGGGAAGGTAGAAGATTCAATGGATTTATTGAATAATGCTGCTATAATTGGTGACAGTACGTGTGTAGCTTTTTTGTACATAAAGGGTGGTAAGCTGTTTATGTCTCCTGCTTTGATTTTAAGGGTGTTGATTATGAGCGAGACTTCAAGTGAGTTGGTAGGAGCTAGGAATAGTGTATCTGGGTAGGTGTTGGTGAGGTAGTCTGTTGGACGAGTGTTCGAGCTTGGGATTTTACTCGCTAGATTCTTTCCTATGGTGGAGAAGAAAACATTAAGTCTGTTTGCTGTCTCAGTTGGTGAGAGTAGGGGTTCGTCTTTTTGATAATTTGATGGTATTGTTCGTGGATATCTTTTTATTTCCTAGAATTGTAGATAGGGTTTTCCAGGTCTTTTTCATATCACCTTTTACGGTCTGGAGTCTGTTCTCATAATACAATTTTTTGGACCTTCTTATCAGGCTAGTAAGGATTGATGAGTAGCGTTTGGATTGTTCTCTGGTTATTAGACCCCTTCTATATTGTTTTTCATATTGGTGCCTCTTGTTTATGGATTTAAGGATGCTGGGTGTTAGCCAGGGATTGTTAAGTCTCTTAGCTGTGATCTGTTTAGTTTTTTTTGGGTAATGTCTGTTATAGAGGGTGTGTGTTTTTTTAAGAAAGTTCTTGATGCATTCATTAGTATCTGAATGTGTTTCCAATTCATTAAGCCAGTCAATGTTCGTCATAGCTTATATAAAATTATTAACAGCAGACTCATTATGTTGTCTGAAGGTAACTTTTGCAATTTCTTGGGGCAGAATGCCTAGGTTAGTTATGAGAAAGGTAGTGTAGTGGTCTGTGGTGTTTTCTGTGATTATGCCTGATTTTAGAGGGGATATTGTGTTAGTCCAGATGTGGTCTAGTAACGAGGTACTATTATCGGAGATTCTTGTAGGTTTTGATATTGTTGGTAGTAATAAGCAGTTGCTCATAGTGTTTGTGAATTCAGTTACCTGCGGGTCTTGGTCTCCTACATTGTATAATAATAAGGTATTAAAAGGACCCCAATTTAAATAAGTCACTCTGACGTTTTTGGGTTATCCTAAGTTCTCTACATATATGCTGCTATGTAGGATAATCTATGTAACTGTATTTGTGTATACTTGAATGAACTTACTTAAATATTTCAGAGATTACCAGTTTGTGTGTAAATTTATATGTACTAGGAATTCACAAACGTATGGAAAAAAAATGTAAATATTCCTGGTTATTAAAGATATAGATCTCAGAAATTACACTTCCCCAATTCCTGTTATTGATGATCAATGAAGTAATTATGTGATAGTTAATACTGTATGTTTATTAGGTTATCCTGGGTAAAATCTTAACAGTTTATCATAATTATGTTAATCATTGGATTCCAGTGGCACTAAGCCACTTTGATTGGCTTTCTACAGACCAATAGTGCTAACATCCCATATCATAAAAATCTTTGAAAGGGTTCTAAGAAGCAAGATTGCCACCCATCTAGATACCCCTCAGTTACACAACCCAGGGCAGCATGGGTTTAGAGCAGGTCGCTCCTGTCTGTCCCAACTACTGGACCACTGCGACAAGGTCCTGGATGCTCTCGAAGACAAACAGAAAGCAGATGTAATATACACAAACTTTACAAAAGCCTTTGAGAAGTGTGACCATGGTGTAATAGTGCACAAAATGCGTGATAAAGGAATAACAGGAAAAGTTGGTAGATGGATCTATAATTTCCTAACAAATAGAACACAAAGAGTAGTAGTCAACAGAGTAAAGTCTGAGGCGGCTACGGTGAAAAGCCCTGTTCCACAAGGCACAGTACTCGCTCCCATCTTGTTCCTCATCCTCATATCGGACATAGACAGGGATATAAGCCACAGTGCCGTGTCTTCCTTTGCAGATGACACCCGAATTGGCATGAGTGCCCTCCATTGAAGACACTGCAAGGCTCCAGGCAGACATCAACCAAATCTTTAAATGGACTGCAGAAAATAATATGAAGTTCAACGATGAGAAATTTCAATTACTCTGATATGAAAAACGTGAGGAAATTAAAACTTCATCGGAGTATAAAACAAATTCCAACCACACACTAGAGTGAAAAACTAACGTCAAAGACCTGGGAGTGATCATGTCAGAGGATCTCGCCTTCAAGGACCATAACATTGTATCAATCGCATCTGCTAGAAAAATGACAGGGTGGATAATGAGAACCTTCAAAACCAGGGATGCCAACCCCATGATGACACTTTAGGTTGCTTGTTCTATCTAGGCCTGAATATTGATGCACACTAACAGCACCTTTCAAGGCAGGTGAAATTACTGACCTAGAAAATGTGCAGAGAACCTTCACGGCACGCATAACTGTGATAAAACACCTCAATTACTGGGAACGCTTGAAGTTTCTAAACCTGTACTCCCTAGAATGCAGGCGGGAGAGATACATGATTATATACACTTGGAAAATCCTAGAGGGATTAGTACCAAACTTGCACACGAAAATCACTCCCTACGAAAGCAAAAGACTCGGCAGATGATGCAACATCCCCCCAATGAAAAGCAGGGGTGCCACTAGCATGTTAAGAGACAACACAATAAGTGTCAGGGGCCCAAGACTGTTCAACTGCCTCCCAGCTTACATAAGGGGGATTACCAATAGACCCCAGGCTGTCTTCAAGCAGGCACTGGACAGGCACCTAAAGTCGGTACCTGATCAGCCGGGCTGTGGTTCGTACATTGGATTGCGTGCGGCCAGCAGTAACAGCCTGGTTGATCTGGCCCTGATCCACCATGAGGCCTGGTCACAGACCGGGCCACGGGGGCATTGACCCCTGGAACTCTCTCCAGGTAAACTCTTGAGTTATCCTGGGTTAATCAACAGTAAGTAAGTATAGTAGGTTTATTTAGGTACAGGTACACACAAATACAGTTACACAAATTATCATACATAGTAACGTGTGTAAATTACCTAGGATAACCTAAAAAAGTCAGTGATTTACTTAGATACCTATCAATACCTAGGGTAAGGTAAAATTGTGGCAAGAGCCAACGAATAGTGATAAAATGGCTTGAGGAAATGGGAGAATCTGTATACAGTATACACAAGTATACAGTGGATCCCCGCCTAACGAGCACCCTGGAAATCGTTCAATTATGTAAGTATAATATTGTAAGTGCTTGTGGAAGTGTATTTTTTGGGGTCTGAAATAGACTAACCTACGTGACATTATTTCTTAAGGAAGTAAATTCGTTCGGTAATGGCACTTGAGCAGGCTTCTGGAATGAATTTTGCTTGTTAGGTGGGGGTCCACTGTATGGTGTTTTGTTTACACGTAATGAATTATTATTAAAGATTCTTGTGTAGTCTGAAGTTATTGCTTGCCTAAGTAGCCATAATTATGTTCGTAAGTGAAGTACTAAACTCATGTGGGACGTCTAATGCAAGGAGTGGTAGGGGCTCGATTAGTAAGTACAGTGGTACCTCGACTTACGATATTTTTTCATTCCAGAATGCTGTTCAAGTGTCATTACCAAACGAATTTATCTCCTTAAGAAATGTTGTAAAATAGACTAGTCCTTTTAGACCCCCAAAATTACACTTACAAAAGCATTTAAAAAAATAAACTTACATACAAGGGTGAGTTTGGGGACCATCGTAAGTCGAGGTACCACTGTATATAAATGACAAAAAGGCACAGTACCGTGACTGGAACAATACACAAATAACACATATATAGGAGAGAGGAGCTTACGTTCTCTTTCTGACAGACTCAGGGAGCACAAAAGTAGTGTTAGGCTTACCGACACCAACAATGCTCTTTTCTGTCATGTCAGAGATCACAGTCATCCTATTGACTGGTCTTCTGCTAAAACTGTCTACTCTACTTCTAACTTTCACAGTTGCCATCTGGTTGAATCCTCCTTATACACAACTTTCCTTGTATGAATCCTAGTCCTGGCTTTGTCTCTGTAGATGCTTTCCTTTCCCATTACATTGTAAAATGCTCCAAACTTCAGAACACCCGTGACTTAACCTGATTCTTTTTTTCCTTCTCCCTCTTCCCTTTCCTCTTTCTTCTTTCATATTTGGGTTCTCTTTCTTCTGCCTTGGGTGTTTGGTCCATTATTATTTTCCCCCTCTGTGTTCTTGTTCCTACCCTTTGTGGCCCCTTGCTTCCTTGCAGTGCTCTCTTCTTAGTCTTTGACTGACTTTACTACTACTACTACCACCTCTCTTCCTTTCCTTCTCCTACTACCTATCTTGTACCGTCCCTGTCTGCTGGCCTATATATACTTCCGGTCCAAGTCGGACCGAAACGTCGTCGTAAGCTCCTCTCTCAATACAGTGGTACCTCGACTTACGATATTTTTCATTCCAGAATGCTGTTCAAGTGCCATTACCAGACGAATTTATCTCCTTAAGAAATGATGTAAAATAGACTAGTCCATTTAGACCCCAAAAATTACACTTACAAAAGCATTTAAAAAAATAAACTTACATACAAGGGTGTGTTTGGGGACCATCGTAAGTCGAGGTACCACTGTATGTGAGTTATTTGTGATTAGTAAGTATGTTTATTTAGGCACAAGTACACATAAGTACAATTATCATACATTGTGTAAATTACCAAGGATAATCTAAAAAAGTCAGTGACTTATTTTCATTGGGGTCCATTCACTCATCTTGAAGCAATGCTACCTAATTCTGCATCCACTCCTATAGTCTAAGGATAATAGAGGCATGTAATGGGACCACAAACAGGGCTCCGACCTCGAGTTGGATGATGAGAATGTTGCAGTAGTAATGAGTGGTTTATGCAGTAAATAATGCAATCACAAAGTTAATGACTGGGAACAATAAGCCCAGCAAGGTGATAAGATTTTTTCGGATTTTTAATCCAGAGGGTTAACAGCACAGGATTACCCAGTAAAGTTTGTTTTATACGTAAATTATATATGTACAGTGGTCCCCCGAGTAACGAACACCCTGGAAATCGATAATTATGTAAGTATGTATAATATGTAAGTGCTTGTGGAAGTGTATTTTTGGGGGCCTGAAATAGACTAACCTACGTGACATTATTCCTTAAGGGAGTAAATTCGTTCAGTAATGGCACTTGAGCAGGCTTCTGGAATGAAGTTTTTGTTACTCGGGGTCCACTCCACTGTACACAAATTTTAACGTCCATTCACAAATTTATGATAGAAATAATAGTATTTTTGTTAGCTTCATGAAATACATAAACAATGCAATAAAATACAGGTATTTAATATGTTAAGAAGCACACTAGTCTAAGAGACTGGACAAAAAATGCTCTGTTGGCTAAGCAACTCATAGAGTTAAAAGTTACAGTACAGTGGACCCCGGATTACGTCATTATTTCGCTCCAGAATGCTTTTCCCAGTGCCGATTACCGAACAAATTTGTTCCCATAAGGAATAATGTAAATTAGATTAGTCTTTTAGACCCCAAAATACACTTACAAAGCACTTACAAAAATACACTTACATAATTGTTCGAGTTTGGAGCAGTACGTAATCCGGGGGCCCACTGTGTTTATATTTTGCAAAGAGGGAATTTGACTAAAAAAAATTTAAAGTACAGTAATTGGGTACCCAATAGCTTGAAATCTTTTAAGTAATTATAAGAATATTCTAGGTTAAGTCATCTAAAAATGACACCTGTACATATATATTTATCATATTACAGATGCAATATTGTTATTTAAACAATAGAGCATTAGTAATCCAGTGATCAGTTGCTCAAAATAATAAGCTTTTTGGAGGAGATTTATGTATTAGTTTTACAGAATGTAAGTTTTATATCCAGAGGTGAAGTGTGTTAACTGTTCATTATTAAGATTCTTTAAATTAGAAATACAGACAAGGTAGTAGTATACAGGTATTTAAAGATTTTGCCTGTTAGTGGTAGCATATGTCCAAAAGCTCTCAGACAGTGGACTAAGTCTGTTTGTTGCACAGATGTTTTGTCCATTACCAGTAGTGTGCATGTTCAGTAGGTTTTCCATACAGTGATCTATGTCCATTGCATATGGCATTTTGATCCACTGGATTTTTTTTAAACAGGTATCCCTCTTCTTATTTGTCCATTATACCAAAGTTTCACTGTATTTTCAATTGAATTTTCAGCCAAGAAAATTAAAATTCTAGATGTGGAAAGCATGAGGAAGAGTGAAACAAGAACAACAAGCATTACAGTCATGGGGGAGCACAAAGGATGAGAGAAACAAGAATACTACCTTTAATAAATGTTTCTGCTTCTTCCTCCTTTCTCCATCTCTGAACCTTAGATTCTTAACTCTGAAGTTTAAGTTCTTCACAGTTCATCCACTGTTCATCATGGCTTTCCACCTGAATTCATAAAATGCCTGCTTTCATGTTACAAGGACTTTTTTTCACTTTAACCACATCTTCAGTGAAAACATTTGTTCAGTTGAACTCCCAAATTTCCAGGCTTCAATGATTTGGTGTTTTTGGTAATAGGCAGCTGTTAATAGATTTAATTTTGCAAGTTTATTTGCTGTGCTCATATTTTGGCACTTCAAGCACCTGTAAATTGAAAATTACCTATAGGATTTCATTCAAAATATGTTTAATGTCTTTCTGGTTCTTCTCATTAATGTCAATATTAACCAGATTAAAGCAATATTTTAGGAGAAAGGTCCTCTGAAACACAAAATGAGCCCAAATTTGAAAAAATGTTCTGGACACTTTTCAATTTATTGATTCTAGATTAGTATTTCATCATTGCTTCTGCTACCAGTACTTCAAGGGTTTACTTGTTTTTTTCTGTTGTTCTTGCCTTCTCCAGTTGGTGGTACAACTAGCAGCTTCTATCCAACAGCCTTAATGAACACAAAAGTGCTGTCCTGACACTAACATTACAGTGGACCCTCGGTTAACGAATACCCGGAAATCGTGCAATTATGTAAGTATAATTTTGTAAGTTCTTGTGGAAGTGTATTTTTGGGGGTCTGAAATAGACTAACCTACGTGAAATTTTTCCTTAAGGGAGTAAATTCGTTCGGAATGGACTTGAGCAGACTTCAGGAGTGAAGTTTTTACGAACTCGGGGTCCACTGTATTCCTATTGACACACTTCCAAACTTATTTATCCTCATCAACCCCTCAAAGGAGGTTCTTTGATGCTGGCAAAATGCTCTTGTTTCAAGAAATTAAACCTGATAGCCTCCCATACCCCCAAGTGCTTAATGACTCCTGAAGGTGTAGTGCTTTTTCCATGATTATAATATATATGATTATAATATATGATTATAATATAATATCACTCACTCATTTACCCCTACCTCACCTATGGAATCTGCGCATGGGGCTCTACATCAATAACTCATCTCAGACCACTAATAACACAACAAAAGGCAGCAGTTAGAATAATGATAAATTTCCCCAGGCAACATACTCCACCAATATTCAAAACTTAAACTTACTCACCATACAAGACATCCATACTTTTTACTGTGCCTATTACATACATAGAACACACTATGCAAATATTAACCCACCACTCAAACTTCTCCTTACCAATTTTAACAGACACATGACCACAACACTAGACACAGATCACTCCTCGATGTTCCCCGTGTCCATCTAAAACTATGTAAAACTCAATGCATATAAAAGGCACGAAAATTTGGAATTCATTACCTGTCATTGCCAAAGAAACCCTACCTGTACCCCAATTCAAAACGATGCTAAAAAACCACCTTCTCACCCAAAGCTAATTGCTCAATATCAAACAGTCCCAGCAAAGTAGAATAATCACTTAACGTAAAAACCTGACTAATCAATTGAATGTAAAACCTGTTATGAATATTACATACTTAGCTAATTATTTCACAACACTTACATTATAATAACGTAAACTAACTGCAATGCAATTAATTGTTTTAAATTGTTATCTCACTCAATTAGTTGCATTGCTACAATTTATTAATTGATATGTTCAACTTATATTCAAACTTTATAACTTAGATATGCAACTTTACTTATTTTATAAATTATCAACCATAACTTTTTACCATGTAGTCTAGAATTAACCCTTTGACTGTCGGAGGCCCCATTCTGAAACTGTCATTCTATGTCGGAAAATTTTGGAAAAAAATAAATTATTTTTCTTATGAAATGATAGAGAATCTTTTCCCGATTGTAATGACACCAAAAGTATGAAATTTGATTGAAAACTTACGAATTACGCTCTCGCAAAGTTAGTGTGGTGATATATACGCATCGGCGATTTCGCCACTTTGAGCCCTATTTTAGGCCAATTCCATTGGGATATCACCAAACTCATAGCTATTTCTTTGAACTCCATTTGTTCTATCGATTGAGTACAAGAAATCACCAATTTACCGATTTCAACTACAATAAAGTGGTCAGAAAATGGCAATTTCGCCAATTTCATGCAAAATAAAAAGATGTCAATTTCAAAAATAGGGTCCAGAATAAACAATGTAGACATCCCTAGCACTAAAATAAGATGTTATCTGTTCATTAGTCATGTCTTTAGGCCCCTCTTACATTACTCTTGCTTTCTATTTTGATTTTTTATTCACACAAAAATAGAAGATTTATTGTTATGCAGACATTGCATGGCAAAACTGTCCATTTAACTATCAGAACTACTCTATAAAGTGCAGAGTTGTAATTTTACACAAAATTCAACATACATTCCAATTTGTAAACAGAGTCCATAATAAAAATAAACACTGTAGGCATTCCAACCACTAAAGCATCCTTTCTTCTGTTCACTAATCACATCTCTAGGCCTCTCCTATATTCCTTATAAAACACTTGCCTTCCATTTTGAATCCATCATCATCACAACAAATAGAAATTTTACCTTATTTCTTGGCTAAGAATGATTGATCATAGTTTACGCCATCCCAGGAAAATCACTAAAAATTATATATTTTTGCCACGTGGTGTCTTATTTCAAGCTACTTCAGGCTGAAACTGTTTATTCTATCAATTGATATCAAGAGACAGCCAATAAAACCATGAAAACAACCCTAAAACATCTCTCAAAATTGCTATCTTAAACCAAGCACAGGGTCAGAGGTTAGCTGTTACCATCAGGCACTGCCTGGGCAGATTTTTTTATACTGTGCACACCCAATGCATAGACCCATTCTCTCATGTCTAGGCTTAAATTTACTGATCACAGCATAATTTAGGGCCCTGTGATTAAGACAGATATACATAAGAACATAAGAAAGAAGGAACACTGAGCAGGCCTACTGGCCCATGCGGCGGTCCAAATCTCCCACCGACTTAAGCCAATGCCCCGACCCATCCAGGTCAGGTTACATTCACTTAAGGAAGGAGCACGGCATCTGACCTAGTAGCACAAACTAGTCAGGTCCAACTCACACCCACCCGCACCCACTCATATATTTATCCAGCCTATTTTTAAAACTACACAACGTTTTAGCCTCTATAACTGTACTCGGAGTTTGTTCCACTCATCGACAACTCTATTACCAAACCAATGCTTTCCTATATCCTTCCTGAATCTGAATTTATCCAACTTAAAGCCATTGCTGCGAGTCCTGTCAATACTAGATATTTTTAGCACGCTATTTAATCACCTTTATTTATTCCTGTTTTCCATTTATACACCTCAATCATATCCCCCTAATTCTACGCCTTTCTAGAGAGTGCAGATTCAGGGCCC
>WNWK01008002.1:0-28043 GCA_009830355.1 Cherax destructor | reverse complement strand
ACAAAAACTTTAAAAAAAAAAACTTACATAAAGGGGGTTTTGGGCCCATGAAAGTGGGAATTATAAAAATGAAAAAGGGGGACGTCCTGACTGGAAAAACCAAATAAACATAAAAGGGAGGGGGGTTTACGTTTCTTTCTGGACTCAGGGAAAAAAAGTAGTGTTGGTTAGACCCAACAATTTTTCTTATGTCAGAACCATCACCCTTTGACGGTCTTCTCAAAATTTTCTATTTCAAATTTTTCAAGTTCCATCTGGTTAATCCCCCCCAAAAACTTTCCTTTTGAATCCTAGCCCCTTTTTGTCTCTGTGATGTTTTCCCCCATTACATTGTAAAATGCCCAAATTAGCCCCCGTGAAACCGATTTTTTTTCCCCCCTTCCCCTTTCCCCTTTCCTTTTCTTTTTTTCATTTTGGGTTCTCTTTCTTCTCCTTGGGTTTTGGTCCATTATTTTTTCCCCCCCCTCTTGTTCTTGTTCCTACCCTTTGTGGGCCCCTTGCTTCCTTGCAGTGCCCCTCTTTCTTAGTTTTACGCTTTTCTACTACTACCACCCTCTTCCTTTTCCCTTTTCCCTACCTTCTTGTCCGTCCCGTCTGCTGGCCTTTTATACTTTCCCGGCCAAGTCGGACCAAAAAAGTCGTGTAAACTCCCCTCTCATATACAGTTCCCCATTCGTATTTTCATTCCAGAATGTTTCAAGTGCCATTACCAGACAATTTTCCCAAAAAAAGATGTAAAATAGCTGTCCTTTAGCCCCCAAAAAATTTAATTAAAACATTTAAAAAAAAAAAATTTCATCAAGGGTGGGGGAAACGTAAGTGAAATTTTATTATTTTGGGTTGTAAGTATGTTTTTTAGGGACAAGACACATAATACAATTATCATACATTTTAAATTAAAGGTAATCAAAAAGTCAACTTATTTTATTGGGGTCCATTTACTCATCTTGAACAATGCCCAATTCTGCATCCCTCCATATCTAAGGATAATGGGCATGGGGACCCAAACGGGCTCCATCGGTTTGGTGATGAGAATGTTGCAGTAGTAATTGGTTTATCGGTAAATAATAATCACAAAATTTGACTGGGAACAATAAGCCCAGCAAAGGGGTGATTTTTTTGGTTTTTAATCCAAAGGGGTTTAAAAAAAGGTTCCCCCCTAAAGTTTTTTTTCGTAAATTATTTGAAGTGGCCCCCGGGGAACCCCTAAACTACAATTTTAATATGTAAAATTTGTGCTTGTGGAAGTGTTTTTTGGGGCCTGAAATGACAACCTCGGGCATTATTCCAAGGGGGTAAATTGTTTAGTAAGGTTGAGAGGCCTGGTAATTTTTTTTTTTCGGGGGCCCCCCCTGTACAAAATTTTCGCCATTCAAATTTATGATGAAATAATGTATTTTTTTTAGCTTATAAATACAAAAAACAAAAAATCGGTTTTAATATGTTAAAAGCACATTGGTAAAAAAAATTCTGTTGGCTAAGCAACCCCTGGTTAAAAGTTACAGTAAGTGGCCCCCCCGGTTGTCATTATTTCGCTCCAGAATGCTGTTCAAGTGCTTCCAACAAATTTGCCCAAAGGAAAAGAAATTGATTATTTTTTTGACCCCCAAAATACCCAAAAAACCAAAATCACTTACTTTGGGTTTGGGGGAAGTAATCCGGGGGCCCCGTGTTTTTATTTTCAAAAGGGGAATTTACAAAAAAAATTTTAAATACAGTAATTGGGGCCCAAAGGGAAAACTTTTAATAATTAAAAATATTCTAGGTTAAGTCTTTAAAAAAACACCTGTCATATATATTTATCAATTCAGATGCAATATTGTTATTTAAACAATAGAGCATTAGTAATCCAGTGATCAGTTGCTCAAAATAATAAGCTTTTTGGAGGAGATTTATGTATTAGTTTTACAGAATGTAAGTTTTATATCCAGAGGTGAAGTGTGTTAACTGTTCATTATTAAGATTCTTTAAATTAGAAATACAGACAAGGTAGTAGTATACAGGTATTTAAAGATTTTGCCTGTTAGTGGTAGCATATGTCCAAAAAGCTCTCCAGACAGTGGACTAAGTCTGTTTGTTGCACAGATGTTTTGTCCATTACCAGTAGTGTGCATGTTCAGTAGGTTTTCCATACAGTGATCTATGTCCATTGCATATGGCATTTGATCCACTGGTTTTTTTTAAACAGGTATCCCTCTTCTTATTTGTCCATTATACCAAAGTTTCACTGTATTTTCAATTGAATTTTCAGCCAAGAAAATTAAAATTCTAGATGTGGAAAGCATGAGGAAGAGTGAAACAAGAACAACAAGCATTACAGTCATGGGGAGCACAAAGGATGAGAGAAACAAGAATACTACCTTAATAAATGTTTCTGCTTCTTCCTCCTTTCTCCATCTCTGAACCTTAGATTCTTAACTCTGAAGTTTAAGTTCTTCACAGTTCATCCACTGTTCATCATGGCTTTCCACCTGAATTCATAAAATGCCTGCTTTCATGTTACAAGGACTTTTTTTCACTTTAACCACATCTTCAGTGAAAACATTTGTTCAGTTGAACTCCCAAATTTCCAGGCTTCAATGATTTGGTGTTTTTGGTAATAGGCAGCTGTTAATAGATTTAATTTTGCAAGTTTATTTGCTGTGCTCATATTTTGGCACTTCAAGCACCTGTAAATTGAAAATTACCTATAGGATTTCATTCAAAATATGTTTAATGTCTTTCTGGTTCTTCTCATTAATGTCAATATTAACCAGATTAAAGCAATATTTTAGGAGAAAGGTCCTCTGAAACACAAAATGAGCCCAAATCTGAAAAAAATGTTCTGGACACCTTTTCAATTTATTGATTCTAGATTAGTATTTCATCATTGCTTCTGCTACCAGTACTTCAAGGGTTTACTTGTTTTTCTTTCTGTTGTTCTTGCCTTCTCCAGTTGGTGGTACAACTAGCAGCTTCCTATCCAACAGCCTTAATGAACACAAAAGTGCTGTCCTGACACTAACATTACAGTGGACCCTCGGTTAACGAATACCCGAAATCGTGCAATTATGTAAGTATAATTTTGTAAGTTCTTGTGGAAGTGTTTTTTTGGGGGTCTGAAATAGACTAACTACGTGAAATTTTTCCTTAAGGAGTAAATTCGTTCGGTAATGGCACTTGAGCAGACTTCAGGAGTGAAGTTTTTACGAAACTCGGGGGTCCACTGTATTCTCTATTGACACACTTCCAAACTTATTTATCCCTCATCAACCCCTCAAAGGAGGTTCTTTGATGCTGGCAAAATGCTCTTGTTTCAAGAAATTAAACCTGATAGCCTCCCATACCCCCAAGTGCTTAATGACTCCTGAAGGTGTAGTGCTTTTTCCATGATTATAATATATATGATTATAATATATGATTATAATATAATATCACCTACTCATTTACCCCTACCTCACCTATGGAATCTGCGCATGGGGCTCTACATCAATAACTCATCTCAGACCACTAATAACACAACAAAAGGCAGCAGTTAGAATAATGATAAATTCTCACTCCAGGCAACATACTCCACCAATATTCAAAAACTTAAACTTACTCACCATACAAGACATCCATACTTTTTACTGTGCCTATTACATACATAGAACACACTATGCAAATATTAACCCACCACTCAAACTTCTCCTTACCAATTTTAACAGACACATGACCACAACACTAGACACAGATCACCTCGATGTTCCCGTGTCCATCTAAAACTATGTAAAAACTCAATGCATATAAAAGGCACGAAAATTTGGAATTCATTACCTGTCATTGCCAAAGAAACCCTACCTGTACCCCAATTCAAAACGATGCTAAAAACCACCTTCTCACCCAAAGCTAATTGCTCAATATCAAACAGTCCCAGCAAAGTAGAATAATCACTTAACGTAAAACCTGACTAATCAATTGAATGTAAAACCTGTTATGAATATTACATACTTAGCTAATTATTTCCACAACACTTACATTATAATGACCACGTAAACTAACTGCAATGCAATTAATTGTTTTAAATTGTTATCTCACTCAATTAGTTGCATTGCTACAATTTATTAATTGATATGTTCAACTTATATTCAAACTTTATAACTTAGATATGCAACTTTACTTATTTTATAAATTATCAACCATAACTTTTTACCATGTAGTCTAGAATTAACCCTTTGACTGTCGGAGGCCCCATTCTGAAACTGTCATTCTATGTCGGAAAATTTTGGAAAAAAAAATAAATTATTTTTTCTTATGAAATGATAGAGAATCTTTCCCGATTGTAATGACACCAAAAGTATGAAATTTGATTGAAAACTTACGGAATTACGCCTCGCAAAGTTAGCGATGTCAGTGATATATACGCATCGGCGATTTCGCCGACTTTGAGCCCTATTTTAGGCCAATTCCATTGGGATAGTCGACCAAACTCATAGCTATTTCTTTAGAACTCCATTTGTTCTATCGATTGAGTACAAGAAATCACCAATTTACGATTTCAACTACCCAATAAAGTGGTCAGAAAATGGCAATTTCGCCAATTTCATGCAAAATAAAAAAGATGTCAATTTCAAAATAGGGTCCAGAATAAACAATGTAGACATCCCTAGCACTAAAATAAGATGTTATCTGTTCATTAGTCATGTCTTTAGGCCCTCTTACATTACTCTTGCTTTCTATTTTGATTTTTATTCACACAAAAATAGAAGATTTATTGTTATGCAGACTATTGCATAGCAAAAACTGTCCATTTAACTATCAGAACTACTCTATAAAGTGCAGAGTTCGGTAATTTTACACAAAATTCAACATACATTCCAATTTGTAAACAGAGTCCATAATAAAAAATAAACACTGTAGGCATTCCAACCACTAAAGCATCCTTTCTTCTGTTCACTAATCACATCTCTAGGCCTCTCCTATATTCCTATATAAAACACTTGCCTTCCATTTTGAATCCATCATCATCACAACAAATAGAAATTTTACCTTATTTCTTGGCTAAGAATGATTGATCATAGTTTACGCCATCCCAGGAAAATCACTAAAAATTATATATTTTTGCCACGTGGTGTCTTATTTCAAGCTACTTCCAGGCTGAAACTGTTTATTCTATCAATTGATATCAAGAGACAGCCAATAAAACCATGAAAACAACCCTAAAACATCTCTCAAAATTGCTATCTTAAACCAAGCACAGGGTCAGAGGTTAGCTGTTACCATCAGGCACTGCCTGGGCAGATTTTTTTTTTATACTGTGCACACCCAATGCATAGACCCATTCTCTCATGTCTAGGCTTAAATTTACTGATCACAGCATAATTTAGGGCCCTGTGATTAAGACAGATATACATAAGAACATAAGAAAGAAGGAACACTGCAGCAGGCCTACTGGCCCATGCGAGGCAGGTCCAAATCTCCCACCGACTTAAGCCAATGCCCCGACCCATCCAGGTCAGGTTACATTCACTTAAGGAAGGAGCACGGCATCTGACCTAGTAGCACAAACTAGTCAGGTCCAACTCACACCCACCCGCACCCACTCATATATTTATCCAGCCTATTTTTAAAACTACACAACGTTTTAGCCTCTATAACTGTACTCGGGAGTTTGTTCCACTCATCGACAACTCTATTACCAAACCAATGCTTTCCTATATCCTTCCTGAATCTGAATTTATCCAACTTAAAGCCATTGCTGCGAGTCCTGTCAATACTAGATATTTTTAGCACGCTATTTACATCACCTTTATTTATTCCTGTTTTCCATTTATACACCTCAATCATATCCCCCTAATTCTACGCCTTCTAGAGAGTGCAGATTCAGGGCCCTCAGTCTATCCTCATAGGGAAGATTTCTGATACATGGAATCAACTTAGTCATCCTCCTTTGTACGTTTTCCAGAGCATTTATATCCATTCTGTAATACGGTGACCAAAACTGTGCAGCATAATCTAGATGAGGCCTCACCAAGGATATATAGAGTTGAAGAACAACCTGAGGACTCCTATTATTTATGCTTCTTGATATGAAGCCAAGGATTCTGTTCGCTTTATTGCGAACACTTATGCACTGCTGTCTTGGTTTTAGATTACTGCTAACCAGAACTCCTAAATCCTTTTCGCAATCAGTAGTATTAAGATCTATATTATTTAGTTTATATGTGGCATGGTTATTGTCCTGTCCAATATTTAGAACTTTGCATTTATCTATATTAAACTGCATCTGCCACTTCTCCGACCACTGCATCAGTCTATTCAAATCTTCCTGAGTGCTCTAATGTCCTCATTTGAATGAATTGGACGGCCTATTTTGGTGTCATCGGCAAACTTGCTTATGTCGCTATTTATTCCCTCATCTATGTCGTTATGTAGATTGTGAACAACAAGGGCCCAATACTGACCCCTGTGGAACACCGCTTGTGACACTTCCCACTCTGATTTCTCCCCATTTATGCAAACTCTCTGCTGCCTATTTGTCAACCATGCCTCTATCCAGGAAAAATTTCTCCTCCTATTCCGTGTGCCTTAATTTTCCTCAATAGTCTCTGATGTGGGGCTCTATCAAAAGCCTTACTGAAGTCCATATACACAATATCATATTCATTACCATGATCTACCTCCTCAAACACCTTAGTGAAAAAGTTATTAAATTTGTAAGGCAGGAACGCCCTTTTGTAAAACCGTGCTGAGATTCTTGATTAATTTATGCTTTTCAAGATGGCTGCGAATTGCCTCGGCAATTATTGATTCCATAAATTTTCCCACTATGGAGGTTAGGCTTATTGGTCTATAGTTCGAAGCTAAGGACCTGTCACCTGCTTTGAAAATAGGTATTACATTTGCCATTTTCCACTTATTTGGCACCATGCCAGTTTGCATGATATGTTGAAAAGATTAGCCAACGGGTTGCTAAGCTCCTCTTTACATTCCTTTAGAACCCTTGCATACAGTTCATCAGGGCCTGGGGATTTGTTAGGTTTCAATTTATCTATTTGTCTAAGGACCATGTCACTTGTGACCCTAATCGTGCATAGTTTACTATCATCCTGTTCTACATAATTAATTATTTCTGGAATATCGCTAGTATCTTCCTGTGTAAAAACTGAGAGGAAGTAAGTGTTAAACATTCTACACATTTCCTTATCACTGTCGGTGAGCTGACCTGAGTGACTTTTGAGTGGGCCTATCTTGTCCCTAATCTTACTTCTGTATACCTGAAAAATCCTTTGGGTTAGTCTTCATTCTCTCGCAACTTTAACCTCATAGTCTCTTTTTGCTTTTCTTATTCCCTTTTTTATTTCTCTCTTAACTGAATATATTGATTACCTAATTGCCCCTCTCCTCTTTTTGATTCGCCTATATATGCCTCTTTTTACCAATGAGATGTTTTAATCTATTGTTCATCCATTTAGGATCATTTTTTTTTGATCTGATTTCCTATTAGGAACATAAGCTGTCTGAGCAGCTAGAACTATTCTCTGGAAAACGTCATATTGGCAATCACCACCTACCTGACCCACTGTCAGGTCATTCCAGTTCAGCCTACCCAGGTAATTTTTCAGTCCTATGAAATCAGCCAGGCGGAAGTCAGGGACAGAGACTTGATTTCCATTAGTAGGGTAATTCCATGATATATTAAAACTGAGTGATTTGTGATCACTTTCCCCAAGCTCATCATTAACCTCAAGATTATTAACTAGCGTTTCCCTGCTGGCAAGAACCAAGTCTAGCAGGTTATTTCCTCTAGTTGGTTCTGTCACCAACTGTTTCAAAAACAATCCTGAATCGTATCAAGAAAGTCACTTGACTCTAAATTTCCTGTCAAATTGCTCCAGTCAATTTGTCTAAAGTTGAAATCTCCCATTAGCACAACATTTTCATGTTAGATGCCTTACGAATTTCATCCCATAGAAGTTTACTGCACTCCTATCAAGATTTGGGGGCCTGTAAATCACACCCAAAATAAGTTTTACACGGCCCTCAAGAAGCTGTAACCAAAGAGATTCAGTGGCTGACGCTTCTAATTTTATATCTTGTCTAACACAACACTTTAAATTGTCTCTGACGTATCATGCTACTCCACCACCCTTCCTGTTGACCCTATCAGTGTGGAATAATTTATAGCCTTGTATGTGACATTCAGAAGGCAACTCTCTATCTTTCAGATTGAGCCAGGTCTCTGTTATAGCAATAATATCTATGTTTCCTGCACTTGCAATTAATCTTAGCTCATCTATCTTATTTCTTACACTCCTGCTATTAGTATAGTAAACCTTAAGGGAGCTAGTCTCTTGTTTTCCCTGCTGTCTCCTTTGTTTGCTGTCCTGATCCATTGCCCTTATTTGTAACTTTATGATGAATGTCTTTTATACACTTACTGTTTTCAGCCCTAGTGTTGCAAACTGACTGTTTCCACACACACCCATACCTCTATCATCTATCAGTTTAAAATACTAGGCATGTCAGCAATGGCCCTCTCAATCGAGTTGGCAAGTGCTTCCACCCCTGTCCCAGAGAGATGTACCCCATCCCTTGCATACATATCATGTTTGCCATAAAGTTGTCCCAGTTGTCAATGAATGGGATTGCAAGTTCCTTGCAGTATCTGTCTAGCCAGCAATTTGCACCAATTGCCCTAGACAACCATTCATTTCCCACTCCCTTCTAGGCAAGATGCTACATATGATTGGGACCCCTCCCTTGGACTTAATTAGCTCTATAGCTGACCTGTACTTATCTAGCAACTCTTCTCTCCTACCCTTCCCAATATCATTTCCACTAGCACTGAGACAGATAATGGGCTTGTTCCCATTACCTGACATGATATTATCTAACCTGTTGACTATGTCTCCAACACCAGCTCCAGGGAAGCACACCCTCTCTCTCGCCCTCTTATTCCTATTACAGAAAGCACGGTCCATATATCTTACCTGCGAGTCACCTACCACAAGAATTTGCTTACCTCTATTAGCAGGGGAAGTAGTACCTTTACCTTCACTGGCCTCTGGAGTACACTCATCCTGAAGAACAGAGAAGCGATTTCCTACCTTCAAATCTTCTCTCTTAACTTTCCTTATTTTGATGTTCCTGCCATTACTGGGAACCACTTGCCACTTGTAGCAGGTGCTGGACTGCACCTCACTCCTAGTAGCCCTTTCCTCCTTCCCCCCTTTACCCTCCTCGCAGGTAGTGGCAGACTGCACCTCACTACTGGTATCCCTTTTCCCCTCCACCACTCCAGCCACTTCATTCTCACTTCCAACGCCATAGAGGTGAACCTTCAGCCTCCTAAATTCCTCCTGGAGAAGCAGGAGCTCCCTCCTCAACACCCCAACCTCACGCTTTAAAACACTGCAGCAGCTAGCCATAATTGCACCCCTTCACACTAATTCCCAAAGCAGCTCAGGGCTTGTCAGCTAAGATAGCATTGGGCAATTTTTCCTTCAGGATGCTAGTTTTTTCTTATTTTTGTTTGTTAAATTCTGATGATGACCCACTTAATGGTTCATTCATGTTTCCTCGATGTATATTCATGTTTAACAGGACGGAATTTGTAAGGGTTATTTTTGAGGATACAACAACTAGGTTATACGTACTACAAGATTACAATTGAATATTAGCTCCCTTAACTCCAAGATATTAATTCAGTTTTGTACATAGGATTAGGTGCTGAACTTTGTTTCTTGTCCTCAAAATTTCTTTGATTTTAGTCCCACCAAATTTAGTGTGTCAGAAGAAAGTAAATGTAAGTCGTTTGCTCTTGCCTTTCAACTCCTTGCCACACAATTTATAAACATATTTATTTTCTTATACAGTAATGATCCTGAATTAAAAATAACTGCTATAAATTCCGAAGTAAACAAAAATATGTGAATGACAAATGTTTTTTACACTAAAACCAAACCAATTTGGGAGTTTGATTGTAATGTACTGCATTTTGTTGACTATATCCACCAGTTACTAATTTGTGAATTAATTTAACTGAAAAATTGCATTTATTTGTATCAACAGTGGGAATCAGAGGTCCTGTTCTTCATGCTGGTTATTATAATGTTTAGATCTCGGAAGTCCGGAAGTCGAAATATGGTTGCCTACGTTTCTGTGTTCAACATGTATGCCAAAGTTTGCAATGGAGTTTTATGGTTCACAGCAGATGTAGTGTACGGCATCATCTATGTTATATTGGTCATTAGTGAGTATTATATGCATCTCATAATGTCATTAAAGGGTGTGCTAATTATTTTTTTGTATGAGTACCTAGCCAGATCATTAGCATCTGAATATTGTGTTAATGTTCTGTTTAAAATTAAATTTAATATAATAATGATAAAGATGTAAGAGTTTTCACTTTATTTTTATGGAAAATTTATTAAAAGAATTTTATTCCACTAATATTTTGCAGTAAAATACTCGGGATCACTTAACAATTTGCCTTCCAGATATGTTTGCCTCAGGATAAACATTCTGTAAATTTATCGCCCTTCCAGGGAAAAGTGCCTTGTTGCTGGTAAAGAATTCTTGATCCAAGGAATTGGTGCTTTGTGCCCCTTCCTTGGATCAAACATGATTACCTCCCATTTTCCAAGGGTTGTATGACCCCCACTGGTTTAGTGCTTTCCCCCTTGATTATAACACAGTGAACCTTTGATTTAATGGACTAATAGGGGGAGAGAGTGTTCATTAACCATTTCATTATCCAGACAACCAAATTAATAATGTTCCCAGTGTCGACTTGTTTTCAAAGGAAATTAATATATTAGTTTTTCTTCTGAAATGGCAGAGAGTCTTTTTCTGAAAGTAATGACACCAAAAGTATGAAATTTGATGGAAAACTTATGGAATTACGCAGGCGCAAAGTTAGCAGTCTGGGCACAGTTTACACTTCGGTGATTTTGCCGACTTTGAGTTCTATTGTAAGTCAATTCTATTGCTCCATTCGTCCAAATTCTTAGCCATTTCGCTATTTTAAACCAAACACACGGTCAGAGTTTTGTTTTTCCCATCATCCACTGCATGAGGCTAGATTTTTTATACTGTGCACACTCGTTGTGCAGACCCATTCTCTCATATCTAGGCCAAAATTAACCACTCAGTTTATCTCAGTGAGCTGAGCTCATGATGGAGAACTGTGTGAGGGGACCCCTAACCTCATTGATGTAGTTCTGCGTGATGGTCACTGAAAGGGCTAAAGGCAGTTGTCCATTAAATCTGAATGACAATAAAATGGACCCTTGTGTAACTGATTTCAGACATAACAGACAAAATATTTGGCCAGTCAGTTGCTTAACCCTTTGGGGGTCGGTGCCGTACTAGTACGTTTTACGAGCAGGGGTTGGTGCCGTACTAGTACGCCCAAATTCTAGCGGCCTCAATTTAAGCAGAAAACGTCTGGTAGGCATACATATGAAAGAATGGGTCTGTGTGGTCAGTGTGCGCAGTATAAAAAAAATCCTGCAGTACACACTGCATAATGAGTGAAAAAAAACTCTGACCGTTTTTTTCAATTAAAACAGCGACTTTGCAGTCGATTTTCGTATAGTTTTTATTGATGTATTCTCGTTTTCTTGGTCTCATTTGATAGAATGGAAAATATATTACAGAAATAGAGATGATTTTGATTGGTATGACAATGACAAGTACCTTGAAATTGAGCTCAAAGTAGTGAAAATGTTTGATTTTTGACGATGTTCAAGAGTAAACAAATCACACCATGCCTCCAATACACATACACTGGCGAGTCTTATATTCATGCACAAGTGCTCTGATATTATTTATACCATTTTTACAATGATGCAGTTATATACATAACAGTAAATCTTCTATTTTTGTGAGAATAAAAATTCAAAATGAAAAGCAAAAGTAAAGGAACAGGGGCCTGGAGACGTGACTAATGAACAGAGAACATGTTATTTTAGTGCCAGGAATGTCTGCCTTGTTTACTCTGGATCCTATTTTGAAATTGGCATCGTTTGAAATTTGTGTGAAATTGGAAAATTTCCATTTTCTGACCACTATTTTGGGTAGATGAAATTGGTAAATAGGCGGTTTCATGTACGCAATCGATAGACGAAATGGAGATCTAGTGAAATAGCTATAATTTTAGGAGACTGACACATTGGAATATGTCGAAAATAGGGCTCAAAGTGGGCAAAATCGTCGATGCGTAAGTGTCATGGCTGCCGCTAACTTCGCGAAAGCATAATTCCGTTAGTTTTCGATCAAATTTCATAATTTTGGTGGCGTTATGATCGGAAAAAGATTCTCTATCATTTCGTAAGAAAAAATTAATTTTTTTTTTTCCAAAAAAATTTCGACCCCAGGAACACTTTCCTGAGAAGACCTGTCGACCCCCAAAGGGTTAATGCAACAGACATAAGTCTGCTGCATCAAGATTTTGTTTATTGGCAGTAGTGCCAATGGACCATGTCTATTCCATCATGCACGTAGGTACTACAATGAGTTTTCATTTAAATGGCCACCCCCTTTCCCCATTAGTCTGTTAACTGAGGTTTCACTGTAAATTTACCCAGCGGACTTCAGTTCTGATTGAATGGACAAAGTTCAAATTTAAGTATGTTCCTTTTATTTTAACCTCATTTATGGAAGGAAATATAAAGAGCAGTGCTGGAAAAGTAAACCCACAATTTTATGGACTTAGAAATATGTACAAAACAAAATCCACTGGGTCAGTTGATTCAGAAACAATGGACTGTGTGATTTGGTTACAGAATTGCCCATTATTGTTATGATCACAACAAAACAATTTCATCTCCATTAACCTCAATTTTCATTTTTGGCTTCCTGCTCCCCCCATTTGTCATTTAAATCAAGGGCTTACTGTGTGTAATCATTTTGCAAATTTAAGTACCGTATTGTATTATAAAACTTTCTCACGAATTGTGAAGTATTTTACAGTATAGGAATTCCTTGTTTCATCCTCTAGATGCACTTCAGGCCCATGGCAGCTGTATTAAGTTCAGCCAGGTTATATAAGCTTAATTTTATATAATAAAAATCTTTAATACGTTTTGCAGACAGTATTGATTGCATATGATGAATGTATATTGCATGTGAATTACCTTTAGAAGTTGGGCATAGCATAATAGTAAATTCACAA
The DNA here is from genome assembly GCA_009830355.1 of Cherax destructor. Taxonomy (NCBI): domain Eukaryota; kingdom Metazoa; phylum Arthropoda; class Malacostraca; order Decapoda; family Parastacidae; genus Cherax; species Cherax destructor. The sequence goes on along the minus strand of WNWK01008002.1, from coordinate 14,905 downwards.
GTTTTCTGACCTTTGAGATATATGGCTTTCTTTCCTCTCAACACATTGCTACTTCAACTCTACTTTCCCCCTCACCATTACCATGTAGTGTGAAGCGGCCCTTGACTCACATAGGTTTAGTGCTTTCCATGAATATATAGTATACTGTATTGTAGAAACAGATGACCTGGTTTGACTTGGGTAGAAAAGGATGCATGCAACAAAAGGAGACCTTTCATTAAGTAAGTAAGTTTATTCAGGTATACACAAATACATTTACATACATTATCATACATAGCAGCATATGTGTAGAGAACCTAGGATAACCCAAAAAAGTCAGAGTGACTTATTTCCATTGGGGTCCTTTTTATACTTAATTTTTACATTGTAGGATATATATGTCATTATATTATAAAGGATATATGTATACTAGGAATAAGGTAAAAAGAGTTATTTACATATACATGTGTGTTAACTAAAAAAATAAAAAATCATTCTCCTCCCTTTCTGTCGCTACATTCATTAGGTACCTTTTGGTTCTCTTCTTGAACTGGCTCACGCTATGACTGGCTTTGACATGTGCAGGCAGTCTGTTCCATTCCTTTATTGCTGTACAATAAAAGGTGTTTGAAGCCTGGCCACTGACTGTGGGAACTACAAAGTTGTGCTCTCTCCCCCTAGTACTATGACTGCTTTGGTTCCCAGCCTTGACAAAATTGGCAGCAAGATATTCTGGACACTGTTTGTGAGCAATTTTATAAACTTTATTTAATTTAAGTTGTTTTACTCTGTCTTCAATATTCATCATATCCAATTGTTGTAATTCATCCTGGCCTACATGCTCTCTTGGACCCAGGTCCAGGATGAATCTTACCATTTTGTTCTGGGTGATTTGCAGCTTATCTTTCAGTTTTTTTGTCAAGGCAGAGTACCATGAAGAGCAAGCGTAGTCAATATGACATTGTATAAGGGCTAGACATAGGGTCCTGCGAGCCTCAGTAGGTAGACACTGTGCTTGTCTGTAGAGGAACTTCAGTCTGGCATTCGCTTTCTTTACTACACTGTTACCTATCAATTCTCCTGACATGCATGGGTCAAAGGGGATTCCCAGATATTTTACTGAGGAAACTGAAGTGATGGATTTCCCATTACATTATGATGCTTCTTCTACAAAAGTACTTTATAAAGCCTTATGTAGTGAAATGTCTTATCAATAAAGGTCTCCTTTAATGATACATGTCGTTTTTCACCACTTGTCACCTCACAGCCATGCTCCAACTAATTGTTTGACTTTATTGTGTTATCCTATGTTAAATCTACTTACTGTGATGTACTACATATGCACTCTCACATCTATGCCCACAGCAATTGTACAAATTCTTATTAGTACAGCCTCTCCTCAAATAGCGATGTACTGTACTCGTTTACCGACGACTCAGCCTTAGCACGTGCTCTCTGACCAGTATGTATACCTAAATAATGTATATTAGAGTTGATTTCCTCTATTCTGTTTATTACAATGTACAGTGGACCCCCGAGTAACAAAAAAACTTCATTCCAGAAGCCTGCTCAAGTGCCATTACCGACCGAATTTACTCCCTTAAGGAATAATGTCACGTAGGTTAGTCTATTTCAGGCCCCCAAAAATACACTTCCACAAGCAACTTACAATATTATACAGTGGTACCTCGACTTACGATATTTTTTCATTCCAGAATGCTGTTCAAGTGCCATTATCAAACGAATTTATCCCCATAAGGAATGATGTAAAATAGACTAGTCCTTTTAGACCCCCAAAATTACACTTACAAAAGCATTTAAAAAAATAAACTTACATAAAAGGGTGAGTTTGGGGACCATCGTAAGTCGAGGTACCACTGTACTTACATAATTGTACGATTTCCGGGGTGTTCTTTATTTTGGGGGACCACTGTATACAGTATACTTATGTATGTACAGTGGTCCCTCGGTTTTCGTGCATCTCCAAACTCAAACATTTATGTAAGTGTATTTTCGTAAGTGCTGTTGCAAGTGTATTTTTGGGGGTCTGAAATAGACTAACCTACGTGACATTATTTCTTAAGGAAGTAAATTCGTTCGGTAATGGCACTTGAGCAGCATTCTCGAACGAATTTTCGGCGAAAACCGAGGGACCACTGTATAAACGTTTAAAAATACTATACTAAAATGTTATAAATGGTGCAAAGGGGACATTAAAACAATATCAAAGATAGTTGACACAAACCCACTACCATTATAATATGCTCTTTGTTTAGCGACGAATTCGTTTACCGATGTGGTCTTAGGAACGGAACTCCGTCATTAAGTGAGAAAGAGGTAAAAATCATTTGTAGATTTTTCTAAATAAAACTTAGCTTATCTTCTGGTTTATTTCAGTTCATTTCCTGGTGGTTGGAGAGCCGGTATACCAAGGTCCAGAAAAAGTGATATACTTCCAAGGCAAGGAACTAGATGAGGAGCTGGCACGAGACAAACATTGTCTCTGGTACATCACCTACTTCACTGCTTGGAGTCCTGCCTGTTCCAGTTTGGCTCCTATTTTTGCCAAACTTTCTGCTGAGTGAGAAATTTTTTTTGTGTAACATTATGCTACGTATTTGGAATTTATCTCCCTAAAACCAGTGGCTGTTTATTTTTTTGTGCCTTAGGGTAATTGTAGATTTTATGTAAATTTTGAATAAGTAACAGGAGTACTGAGCAACCTTCAGTCAATTTTTCATGTATACAGTGGTACCTCGAGTTACGATGGTCCCCAAAATTGCCCTTTTATGTAAGTTTATTTTTTTAAATGCTTTTGTAAGTATATTTTTGGGGGTGTAAAAGGACTAGTCTATTTTACATTATTCCTTATGGGGATAAATTCGTTTGGTAATGGCACTTGAACAGCATTCTCAAACGAAAAAATATCGTAACTCGAGGTACCATTGTATTTTCAACAAAGAATGCTGTGATTCTTAACTGTTAGACATTTTTTTCTAATTTTATCATATGATTCACAAGAAAGATAAAAGTTATTTTTTTTTTTAAAGAAAATTAAAAATATTCTGTTCCCACAGATACACCCTAGATAACCTCAAGTTTGGTAAAATTGATGTTGGACGTTACCCAGAAGCAGCAAAACACTATCATATAAATGATAGCACCTTCTCTCTCCAACTTCCTACAATATCATTCTTCAAAGAAGGCAAGGAGGTTGAAAGGCGACCTAGTTTAAATGCACAGGCAAAGTTTCAGAAATTTTATTTCACAGAGGTGAGTGCAATTTAATAGGAATTTTTTATTTTTTGGTTTCTAATGGCATGGTTTCCCAAACATGTAATATAAATATGAGGGCTTCAGTTAGGGAAGCTGAGAAGAGCAATGCCTCTTACACTTTGAAAATGAGGTTAGGGGGTTGCAGTCCTGTGGGTCGCATTAGATCTTTGATTGCTCTTGGAAAAGCAAGTAGTCATTTATTTAATTGTAAATATTTATTTTTAAAAACATTACAAGCATAGGTATGGGACACAGTATCAGCTGAATTTCCGAGGAGCTAAGGTGAAGTAATTGCACTTTATTTGGATTTACTACCCCACACTGAAAATGTAACTGCTGAGCCTGTATATATACAGTGGACCCCCCCGAGTAACGAGCATAATTCATTCCAGAAGCCTGCTCAAGTGCCATTACCGAACAAATTTTCTCCCTTAAGGAATAATGTCAAGTATGTTAGACCCCCAAAAATACACTTACAAAAGCACTTACAATATTATACTTACATACTTGTACGATTTCCGAGGTGCTTGTAACTCGGGGGTCCACTGTACATTGTATATACATGGTCTATTAGAACACTTTTGAAACAAATTTAAAGTTACTGCAGGAATTCTCAAGGTCAAGAAAGATTGCAAAGCTTAGCCCCTTTTGTCAGTTGAAAAGGAATTATTGCAGAATATTCAGAGCAATCCAGAATTTTTTTAGCAGTTACTGATCATTTTGTTCAACAAAAGTCATGAATTCTATTGGATTATGTTTACATTGCCAAGTTAAAGAATATTTCATCACTACTATTAATTTTATTTGTTTAATGAATCAATAAAAGCAAACATTTATTAATTTTTATATTTCAGCTTTATCAAAAATCTTAACAGCATTTTTCACATTTTGTCACTGCTCAACTGCTTATATAAGTTTTTTTTATATATAAACACTTGCTACCTAATTCTAAGTTTTTTTCTTTTCATGTCTGCTGTCTCCTGCTAAAGCAGGATAACACAAAGAAGGAAACATATTCATTATCATGCAGTCACTGTCTTTACAGAAGTGTGCCAACATCACATTTCAGATTACCCTATTAACTGCAACATTCCCACCCCTCCTTCAGAGTGCAGGCACAGTCTTTTCCACTTTAAGTCCAGATAAACAGTTTCCTGAACCTCTTCATAAAAGCCACCTTGCTTACACTCTAAACAGCACCTCCATTAAAATCACTTGGCTCCATTCATGCCTAACACAAAGCTTACTGGATGAGTGCTCAAGCCTCTTTGACATCCCCTTTCCCCCCATCTTCCTCTGCTTATCTGTCACTCCAAATTTATACACTCTCCATCCTCTCTACATCTATGTACTGATGCTTCAACACATCACCCAACTTTTTTTCCCCTCTTTGGTTGACCTTGCCTTTCATGGACGCATCTGCTCATGTGTCCACCCCCTTCATGCTCCCTTCAATCTGATATTCAATTTTGTATTGAATAGACTGTTTTTATGTTACCCTTATCACCTTTCTCTTTCTGTGTTCATTTTAATTTCCCTCCTTTACGTATCCTTCCAAGTTCATCCACCAACCTTTGCAACGTGTCATCAGAATCTCCAGAAAGAACTTTCATTGGCAGACTTGACTGCGAGACCTCCCACTTTGTATGTTAGCCTTGGCTAATGAGAAATTAGTTAATCACGTCCCTCTGATTTTGACAACACATATATGGTGCTTGTAGCAACTTTGCCATATATGTACTCTTGTTTTAGAGAAATTTATACAGTGTTCATATGTTTGTGTGGAGTATAATTCTTTTAACATTCGTACATTTTCAAGTACAGTTTTGTACATTTATCACTACATAAGGTTTTAAACATTGCTTCGACAATAACAACCACTATCTAATTAGCTAACATATAAAGTGGTTAAATAATACCATATTAATGACGAACGCCATTCGTACTGCTGTATATTAATCTTGGCACTCAAGAATATTGCATATTCTACCGAAGGTAGAAATAATCGTAGGAAAGCGCTAAACAACTATGGATCATACAACACCTGGGAATGGATGGTAATCAGGTTTGATCTAAGAGAGTAAAGGATAGCTTCACTGTCTTGGATCAAGAGCCCTTCAGCATTGAAGCAACCCCATTAGAGAGACTAGAAACCGGAACATAAAAAATGTGATTACAAAAATATATAGGGATATAGTCTTGGTTTTTGTTGGGGGTCAAGGACCACCACAGCTTTTTTTTTTTTTTCTCTCTCTCCAACAAGTCGGCCATCTCCCACCAAGGCAGGGTGACACAAAAAGAAAATACTTTCATCATTCAACACTTTCACCACAATCATACATAATCACTGTCTTTGCAGAGGCGCTCAGATACGACAGCTGAGAATAGTCCCTCCCAGCTGTCACTATCCCAGACCCCTCCTTTAAAGTGCAGGCGTTGTACTTCCCATTTGCAGGACTCAAGTCCAACTAAATCAATTAACTGGTTTCCCTGAAACCCTTCACAAAATGTTACCCTGCTCACATTCCAACAGCTCGTCAGGTCCCAAAAACCATTCGTCTCCATTCACTCCTATCTAACACGCTCACACATGCTTGCTGGAAGTCCAAGCCCCTCGCCCACAAAACCTTTACCCCCTCCCTCCAATCTTTTCTAGGATGACCCCTACCCCGCCTTCCTTCCCCTACAGATTTATACGCTCTCCAAGTCATTCTACTTTGATCCATTCTCTCTAAATGACCAAACCACCTCAACAACCCCTCTTCAGCCCTCTGACAAATACTTTTAGTAACTCCACACCTCCTAATTTCCACATTCCGAATTTTTCTGCATAATATTTACACCACACATTGCCGTTAGACAGGACATCTCCACTGCCTCCAGCCTCCTCCTCGCTGCAGCATTTGCAACCCATGCTTCACACCCATATAAGAGTGTTGGTACCACTATACTTTCGTACATTTCCTTCTTTGCCTCCATGGATAACGTTTTTTGTCTCCACAGATACCTCAACGGACCACTCACCTTTTTTTCTTCATCAATTCTATGGTTAACCTCATCCTTCATAAACCCATCCGCTGACACGTCAACTCCCAAATATCTGAAAACATTTACTTCCATAATCCCTCTCTCCAATATGATATCCATTTTTTCTTTATTTAAATCGTTTGATACCCTCATCACCTTACTCTTATCTATGTTCACTTTCAACCTTTACACACCCTCCCAAACTCGTCCACTAACCTTTGCAACTTTTCTTTAGAATCTCCCTTAAGCACAGTATCATCAGCAAAAAGTAACTGTGTCAACTCCCATTTTGCATTTAATTCCCAATAATTTAATCCCACCCCTCTCCCCAACACCCTAGCATTTACTTCTTTTACAACCCCATCTATAAATATATTAAACAACCATGGTGATATTACACATCCCTGTCTAAGACCTACTTTTACCGGGAAGTAATCTACCTCTCTCCTACACACCCTAACCTGAGCCTCACTATCCTCATAAAAACTCTTTACAGCCTTCAGTAACTTACTACCTATTCCATACACTTGCAACATTTGCCACATTGCTCCCCTATCCACTCTATCATATGCCTTTTCTAAATCCATAAATGCAATGAAAACTTCTCTACCTTTATCTAAATACTGTTCACATATATGCTTCACTGTAAACACTTGATCTACACATCCCCTACCCACTCAAGCCTCCTTGCTCATCTGCAATCCTACTCTCTGTCTTACCTCTAATTCTTTAAATAATAACCCTGCCATACACTTTACCTGGTATACTCAGTAAACTTATTCCCCTATAATTCTTACACTCTCTTTTATCCCCCTTCCCTTTATATAAAGGAACTATACATGCTCTCTGCCAATCCCTAGGTACCTTCCCCTCTTTCATACATTTATTAAACAAAAATACCAACCACTCCAGCACTATATCCCCCCCTGCTTTTAACATTTCTGTCATGATCCTGTTAGTTCCAGCTGCTTTACCCCCTTTCATTCTACGTAATGCCTCACGCACCTCCCCCACACTCGCATCCTGCTCTTCTTCACTCCTAAACGATGTTGTACCTCCCTGGCCAGTACATGAAATTACCGCCTCCCTTTTTTCATCGACATTTAAAAGTTCCTCAAAATATTCCCGCCATCTACCCAATACCTCAAGCTCCCCATCTACTAACTCTCCTACTCTGTTTTTAACTGACAAATCCATTTGTTCCCTAGGCTTTCTTACCTTGTTTATCTCCAAAAAATTTTCTTGTTTTCAGGAAAATTTCTTGACAGAGACTCTCCCATTCTTTCATCTGCTCTTCTTTTGCACTCTCTCACCACTCTCTTCACCTTTCTTTTACTCTCCATATACTCTGCTCTTCTATTAACACTTCTGTTTTGTAAAAACCTCTCATAAGCTACCTTTTTCTCTTTTATCACACCCTTTACTTCTTTATTCCACCACTCCTCTTTCCTCCTGCACCCACCCTCCTATAGCCACAAACTTTTGCCTCACATTCTAATACTGCATTTTTAAAACTATCCCAACTCTCTTCAACCCCCCCACTACTCATACTTGCACTAGCCCACCTTTCTGCCAATAGTTGCTTATATCTCACCCTAACTTCCTCCTCCTTTAGTTTATACACTTTTATCCCCCTCTTACTTGCTGTTGCCATTTTCTTTTTGTCCCATCTACCTTTTACTCTAACTGTAGCTACAACTAAATAATGATCTGATATATATGTTGCCCCTCTATAAACATGTACATCCTGAAGCCTACCCATCAACCTTTTATCCACCAATACATAATCCAACAAACTACTTTCCTTATGTGCTACATCATAACTTGTATATTTATTTATCCTCTTTTTCATAAAATATGTATTACTTATTACCAAACCTCTTTCTACACATAGCTCAATTAATGGTTCCCCATTTACATTTACCCCTGGCACCCCAAATTTACCTACTACTCCCTCCACAACATTTTTACCCACTTTAGCATTAAGATCCCCAACCACAATTACTCTCACTTGGTTCAAAACTCCCCACACACTCACTCAACATTTCCCAAAATCAATCTCTCTCTCTCTTCTCCAGGTGCATAAACACTTACTATAACCCACTTTTCACATCCAACCTTTATTTTACTCCACATAATCCTTGAATTTATACATTTACATTCCCTCTTTACCTGCCATAACTGATTATTCAACATTATTGCCACTTTCTTTAGCTCTAACTCTATTTGAAACCCCTGATCTAATCCCATTTATTTCTCCCCACTGAAACTCTCCTACCCCCTTCAGCTTTGTCTCACTTAAAGCCAGGACATCCAGCTTCTTTTCATTCATAACATCTACAATCATCTCTTTCTTATCATTCGCACAACATCCACGCACATTCAAACATCCCACTTTGACGGTTTTCTTCTTCTTCTTTTTAGTAAGCTATACAGGAAAAGGGGTTACTAGCCCATTGTTCCCGGCATTTACTTTACTGTAATATATATTGAGCCTGGGTAGCACAAGTTGCTATAGTTAATTACTGCTTGGTTGATAATTTCTTTGTCCATTTTATGTGGTAGGCTTCATTGCAAATCTACCATCAGTGTTTTTCCCCACAACCCTATCTATATTGATTATTCCTTCCTACCTCTTTATAACGTACACATTTTAACATCCTGTCTTCCGCCTGAATCTTAGGTTTGTCCCACTCTTATAGGTCAGGGACGTCAGCAGTATTGACATAGTCCTTTACATCCAAAGCAATAAATCTCCTTTATAATCATTCATAGGTATTCACTTTCTTCTTGCCCTACTCTTTCTTAATTATCCTACCATTGTTGTATATTTGCACAGTGCTTATTCTCTGTTACTCTGACTTTGCCTTCTTTTTTACAGGATAACATAAAGGCTGCTTTTGATTTAAATAACGTTTATGCAGAGTGCCAGAAGATTTTAGAAGCAAAGAAACCAAAGGAAGATCATGCTAAGTCAGAGTAATGCCAAGAAGTTTCATGCAGTAAGCACCATTGGACTTTTTATGAATAATGAACCATTTATTACTTTCCTGTAAAGTATGGTAACTATGCTCATAACATCAACTTATATAGTACTGTATTGTACTATTGTAAAACAGATAATAATCCCTAAGGAAATAATTGGTGTTTCACCAACAAGCCTTTTTTTTTTTTCCATTGTACATGAAAATTTGATATGATAGTTTGAAAAAAATAATTTGTGGAAAACTATTTTGTTCATGATCAACTTTCAACAAGTACACGTGTAACACTTCATGTCTTTATTATACATAGGAGCTCACTTGGACACATGAATTGGAACAGCGCCAAAATGATCAAGAACTCCAGAAATAGTTTTTTAGAATTCTATTATTGCAACCAACTCCATCATACAAAATAGTTCATATATATCTGCAGTTCTTACTCGATGCCAGTAAATTACACTTCCAACAGTAAGCCCCCAGCAGTGCTTACATAAATATTACTGCCACATTGCTCAAGCCTGACCATTATTACCAGACACTAATCAAATTTACATATCCACTAGCAAACCCCACCCATGCTTGTATGACTACTACTGCCACTCCACCTCTCTTCTTATATTAGGCCTCCTGTCTGTATTAGATTGAGAGCTTGTGGTACACAGAATGTTGAAAAGTACTCTGGTATTGCACGTTTAGTATCTTAATCAGAAAAATTAAAAATAATTTTAGCAAATGCACAATGAGTCTACATGAATAAAAGCTTATTTTTAGCACCTTAGTATTGGTTTTAAGCTATAAACTTGGAGTAGACACATTCAGAATGAGAACAGTAGCAATAGCTTGCTTGTGATTACAAGACTGAAAAAAGTGTAGCATGTATCATGTGATGTCTTCTGGAAGGTGAATGGCAGCAGCATCACTAGAGTACATGAACACTTGGAATAATTTTTATGTATATGGAAGATGAATCATATACAATGTCTGCAATAAGTGACCCATTGTTTAATTACATAGAGCATGTCATGGGCAGACATACAACAATTATTATTATAATCAAATAGAAGCGCTAAACCAAGACATACAACAAATACTTACTGAAGACGAATAATAAATGGAGAGAGAAATCTCAATGATAAACTGCTTTAAAAGACTTCCACTTTACTCTTGAAATTTTCCAAATACAGAACAGCAATCTTAAAAATTTTGTTCACTCATCCTTTGAGGTTGAGTATTATTACTATTTCCCTTAAGTTCCTAGCACACTTCCTATAAGATTTAGTACAGTCAATACACGTTTTAGAAAATATAAGATTACTTCCAAGAACCTGTTTATATCAACATTATTATTGTATTGCACAGCTGTATAACCCCTGTGGTTTAGTGCTTCTATTTGATTATAATAATAATAATTGTATTGCACAAAAATACTTGTAGAGGGTACGAGTGTAACTACTGGTTGTTTTTAACAACCTTTCTTGCTTTAATCTGAAAAATAGTGTTAGCACAGATAAAATATTTCACTGCACAATATCAACTCATTCAAGTATCCTTTAGGAATGGGAAACAGACATTTATATTATAATCAAGGGTCATACAGCACCTGGGATAATGGGCATCAGTCAGATTCGATCCAAGTAAAGGGAGGATAGGATCAACGTACCTTCCTTCAGGTGAGGCTATTCATAAAAGAAAAAAAAAAAGTTATCATGGCTCATACAGTTCCCACAGCCACAAAAATAAATCTTTCTTCCTTGAGATGCTGTATAACCCCTGTGGTTTAGCACTTCTATTTGATTATAATTATTATTATTATAATCAAAAAGAAGCGCTAAACCACAAGGGCCATACAGCGCAGATTTGATTATAATAATTTTGATTATAATAATAATTTCTTCCTTGAGGCTAATAGTCTTCACAGATCTCTGCACTCTTTAAGGACTGAAATTTGCTTATGAAAGTTTAGTACAGAATTTTCTTTTATATACTTGTCTACTATATGAATTGATTGTTGAGACAAGCATTATGATGCTCAATCATTTGATTTCAATCGGGTAAAAGTGCTAAGCCCATAGGAGTTGTATGGTGCCTGGGAATAAGAGGCAATCAGTTTTGATCCAAGGAAAGGATTAAGCCATTTTCTTGCATCAAGAGCTTCACTGAGGAGACCATCCTGTAATAATAATGAGATGAAAGATTCAAAATAGCAGCAGCAAGACAAATATACTATTGAAAATTTAGACACATGTGCAACATCTGGATATCTTTATTGTAGACATTTTGCCATCCAGTGGCTTTATCAATACAGATTCTAGGACATAATTTGAAGACAGAGAACTATATACAAAAGATGAGGTAATCAGTCCCTCAGCCTTGGAGTTGGTGTGCAGAGCACCGTAGTTGTGAAGATTCTGGACCTTCTTCACGGCTACTACAACTTACCCATCCCTTTGGGTATGACCTACTTTCACTGGGAAATCCCGCCTACTGATGACTATGACCTCGTCTGCTACCCGTCCCATTCCACCTGACATTAGTATACAAGTGCCAGCCTCCTTGCCTGTGCTCGAGAATTTTCACGACTACGGTGCTCTGCACACCAACTCCAAGGCTGATGGACTGATTACCTCATCTTTTATATATAGTTATATTGTCTTTAAATTATGTCCTAGAATCTGTATTGATAAAGCCACTGGATGGCGAAACATCTACAATAAAGATACCCAGATGTTGCGCATGTCTAAATTTCCATCTGGTCGGTATTGCATACCATTCTTGTACAAATATACTATTATTGGAATTACAGCTAGCACTCTTATAGTGTTAGTTTCTGGATGTACTTTTCCAATCGCATTTACAAAGTGGAAGAGCCTTCATAGTACGTATGTGCTGTTGAATTTTGAATGCATTTTTTCAATCACATTATTGTTTCCGGACAGCGTTGTACGAGGGCATCTATTACCCTCGGCTAGCATATTTACGGCTGAATTGTATGCCATTCTTGTGGCACTTATCCGTATTGCATCTATGCCTGAGTCACCATTTGTGGTCGTTTCAGACTCCCTTAGTGCTTTACAGGCTATCCGTAAAATTGATACACCTCACCCCCTAGTTCTTCGTATCCACCTTTGGTTACGCCGTATCTTTAGCAAGCATAAAGATATTGTTTTTTGTTGGGTCCCTGGTCATGTTGACGTACAGGGCAATGAACAGGCAGACACTGCTGCGCGGTCAGCAGTACATGACCTTCCAGTTTCATATAGAGGTGTTCCTTTCACGGACTATTTTGCGGTCATTGCTACCCACCTTCGCACCCGTTGGCAACAACGCTGGTCTGACCTGCTGAATAACAAACTTCATTCTATTAAACCGGTTATAGGTTTCTGGCCTTCTTCTTGTCACCAATGTCGAGGTTGGGAGACTACTCTCTCCCGTCTTCGCATCGGCCACACTCGTCTTACTCACGGGTATCTCATGGAGAGGCTCCCTGCCCCTCTCTGTGAGCATTGTCAGGTTCCAGTGTCTGTTCGACATATCCTGTTGGACTGTCCACTCTATCAACGAGCACGCAGAATTTACCTCCAACGACGTCTTCGCTCTGCGGCCCTTTCTTTACCTTCCCTTCTTGCAGATGGACCCTCCTTTAATCCTGACTCTCTTGTTGACTTTTTGACAGAAACTGACTTACTACACAAACTCTGAAGATTATACCTCTAGCACCTCCCTCAGTCCCTTGTACCTCGATCTCTTGCTACCCTCCACCCCTGCACTTCCCACCGTCATCTAGCACTCCATACCCTACTAATCGTCCATCTCCCTCTTACAACTCACTCTCCCTGCATCCTACAATAACCTGCAGCGCTGTATAACCCCTGTGGTTTAGCGCTTCTATTTGATTATAATAATAATAATCAATCACATTATTGCATTATACACAGGAGCTTCATAATTGAGCCTACTCCATGTAACACAGTATTAAAACAATTCAAAATGAGGTAAAAGTTAACACTTTTTTTTTTAGAGGCAATACAGATGTTGACAATATACCTGTTACTTTTTAATGGTAGACAAGAAGCTACTATAACATTTAAATGTCTCCATACTGTATCTGCCTTTAAACCCTCAAGGGAGGTAGGTGCCGTGATGCTGATGAGGGACTTTTCAGGAACTGGACTTGCCCTCTTTCTATGGATTGAACCTGATTGCCTCCCATTCCCAATGTACTGTATGATCAATGTGGGATCAGATTTCCCCTAATTAAAATAAATATTAATTGGGACTAATCAGTGAATTCATGTACGTAGTATTATTAACATAGTATGTACTCCTGGGAAACTTTTGTTTTTCTTTTTGGGTCACCCTGCTTCGGTAGGATATGGCCGATTTGTTGAAAGATGATGTACTCCTGGGGAGGCACTGTACCTGTGAGGGTCAAACAGCACCTACAGAATGGGAGGAAATCAGGTTTGAACTAAACAAGGAAAGTAACTCCCAAATAAATGCCTAGAGTCATTCAGAATAACGATATTACCATTGTAGAATGTCTTTAACTGTCATTCTTTTTAACTAGTGTATTTTACTGTAAATATCTTTTAAAGTTTTTATGTACTGTACAATAAAATTTGGGACTCTGAATATTTATGTATGTACTAAAGTATTTTATTATCAGTATGCACTCTATAGTGTTGAATTTTCTTAGAATCTTGTACAGCGGTACTCCGAGTTTCGTACTTTATTCGTTCCAGAAGGCTGTTCAAGTGCTGTTACTGAACGAATTTGTTCCCATAAGGAATAATGTAAATTAGATTAGTCCGTTTCAGACCCCAAAAATACACTTACAAAATCACTTACAATAATACACTTACATAATTGTTCGAGGGTTTGGAGCAGTACGAAACTCGGGTACCACTGTATTATTAAAAAAAAGTACTGAACCCATATGGGTTTTAGAATTTTAAACATATGGCAAATTGTATTGCAATGAAATTTCACATTACTGTTATGTTCCTAGAGGAGTGCTAAATCCATATAGGTTACAGCCCCTGGGAATAAGAGGCATTCAGGGTTAATCTGAGGAATGGTTGGTCCATTTCCTTAGATTAAAGTACCTTGCTGGCATCAAGGAACCTTCCTTGAAGCTGAAATCATGTTACCATTCTTTCTGTGTGTGTGTGTACTCACCTAGTTGTGGTTGCAGGGTTGAGTCACAGCTCCTGGCCCTGCCTCTTCACTGGCTGCTACTAGGTCACTCTTGCTCCATGAGCTTTATCATGCCTCCTCTTATAGCTTATGGATCCTGCCTCCACTACATCACTTCCCAGACTATTCCACTTCCTGACAACTCTATGACTGAAGAAATACAGTGGTACCTCTACTTACGAGCAGCTCCCAACTCGAACAATTACGTAAGTGTATTTTGGGGGTCTGAAATGGATTAATCTAATTTTCATTATTTCTTATGGGAAAAAATTCTTAGGTATCGGCACTTGAATAGCCGTCTGGAACGAATTTTGCTCGTAACTCAAGGTACCACTGTACTTCCTAACATCCCTGTGATTCATCCGAGTCGTCAACTTCCAACTGTGACACCTTGTTGCTGTGTCCTATCTCTGGAACATCCTGTGTCTGTCCACCTTGTTGAT
>WNWK01008001.1:32500-88344 GCA_009830355.1 Cherax destructor | reverse complement strand
AAAAAGAGGGGAACGTGGAGGAATAGCTCCTAAGAGGAATGAAAGGGGCGTAAATCCCCCTCCGCGCCCAAGAGGACCTCAACACCGCAAGTAGTGCAGATGCTGCATGGAACCCGTGCCATACCCTACCCTTCATGCCAGTAAACCAGCAATCCGGGATAGCAGCCTCACATCCACCAAGCCACCTCGGTGGACAAAAGAGAGGGCGGCCGGATATCCGCCACAAAGCATACCACCTTCGGCCACCACCCCCGGAATCCGAAAGGTGGCCTCCAGAGATACACCCGTCGCCCGAAAGATACCCAAGGCCACCCCCCGGGAGACCGGAGAGGGATCGGGACATCCCCAGGTGATCCAGATTCCACGGCAAACTACACCACCGCCAAGAACCTCAACGGAATGGGAGTGGACCACGGTACCCTTCCCCCTACCTAGGAACTAGAATGCCTGTGGAGAGAATCTCCCAGGGTAAAAATGGGAAGGAAATATGGGAGGGATGAGGAGGAGGAGGAGGAAAGGGAAAAGGGAGGATGGGGAAGATGGGAAAGGGGAGGGGAGATTGGGGGGTAATTAGGTTCGGTCTGAGGAAGAAGACCAAGAGGTCCAATTCCTCAGACCGATAGCCTCTTTACCACGACAAGGAGCCCCCCTTAAAGAGGTTTACCTCCATAGATAAAGTTTTCTTTCTATAGATGCCTCAACATACTACAAGCATTTATCCGCCTTTTATTCTGTGGTTTACCTTGTCTATTGTCGACCAATCTGCAGCGCGTCCTCTCCAGAATTACCGAATACATTAATTTCCTCCATTTTTTTAATAACAAACTGGCCGTCTCCCTCGGAGGCAGGGTGACCTAAAAAAGAAGAAATATTTTGACCTTTACTCACTCCATCACTGTCTTTTTAGAGGCATGCTGGTAATACAGTTCAAAACTGCAGCATATCTCTGCCCATCCTTCAGAGTGCTGGGACTGTACTTCTCACCTCCAGGACTCTAAGTCTGGCTAACTGGTTTCCCAGAATCCCTTTATAAATGTTACTCCAACAGCACTTCAAGTTATAAAAACAATTTGCTTCCACTCCTATCTAAAATGCTCATGCACGCTTGCTGGAAGTCCAGGCCCCTCACACACAAAATCTCCTTTACCCCCTCCCTCCAACCTTAGGATGACCCCTACCTCACCTTACCTCCACTACAGATTTATACACCCTCCAAGTCATCCTATTTTGTTCCATCCTCTCTAAATGTCCTCTATATCCAGTTTGTCAGTGCCTAGATTTTTTACTCAATCTCACCACTTTGCTCTTTTCAAAATTCACTTTAAATTTACTTTTTATGCACTTTATCGTATGATTTTCCTTTATCATGAAGTGTTACACTTCTACTTTCATTAGTATTTTTGTCAATACAATTCTTACAACCACACACAATAATTTTATTCTTGGTAATTGTTCATTTCTGGAATAAATTTTGTTTTTTCAGGACAAAATGTCGCTACAGCGGGTGTTGAACAATTGGTACGGAGTCAATAAACAGATGTGGCGCCTTGTTTATCGTGCTTCCACTCACGGTTATTCCGCTGATGCATTCCACCGCCACTGTGATGGTGTAGCTCCTACCTACACCATTGTTATGGTCAGTAATTGTTTTTTAAGCACTTCGGCCATTTTGCACTGAAGTAGGGTGACCTGGAAGTGAAGAAACAGTGTCACAATCACTCTCTCCTTTGCTGTCTTGCCAGAAGTGTGCTGACACTACAGTTCAAAGGTGCAGATATCCCCACTTTTCCTTCAGAGTGCAGACACTGTACTTCCCACCTCCAGAACTGTAACATCCTCACTCATCCTTCAGAGTGCAGGCACTGTACTTCCCACCTCCAGAACTGTAAGATCCACACCCATCCTTCAGAGTGCAGGCACTGTACTTCCCACCTCCAGAACTGTAACATCTTCACCCATCCTTCAGAATGCAGGTTCTGTACTTCTCACCTCCAGGACTGTAACATCTTCACATTACATATTACACATATATATATTTCTCCCATTTTATATGAGACTTGTGTGTCATGATATACAAATGTGTTTATATTATGCCAATACATCACTTTTATCATTAATATATAAACTAATTGTTAAATTCTTAAATGTTAGAATTTCAGTACCTCAATTTTGTAAACCTAGTTAATCACTACAATTACCTAACCTTACTATCAGTATAATCGTTGTGTCACTATTGAGTAAGACCTATCATAAGACTGCCTGAAAAGCCTAGGCATACCTAGGCATATTATTGGCCATCTTGTAATATCTACTTCATAAAATGTATAATAATATAGGTACACCCCACTTTGTATATTACTAGAAATAAAGAATTTGAATTTGAATAGGGTCTGGTTTAGCCAGAGATTGTTTGGATAGTCATGTTTACTCTTGTAGATACAAACTTTCAGACGATTGTTTGTATTTGTTAATGAAGACATTCAGACAATTGTTTGTACTTGTAGATACATTCAGAGAATTGTTTGTACTTGTAGATACATTCAGACAGTTGTTTGTACTTGTAGATACATTCAGACAATTGTTTTTACTTGTAGATACATTCAGACAGTTGTTTGTACTTGTAGATACATTCAGACAATTGTTTGTACTTGTAGACAAACATTCGGGCAATTGTTTGTACTTGTAAACAAACATTCATACAATTGTTTGTACTTGTAGACATAAACATTCATACAATTGTTTGTACTTGTAGATGTAGGCACTGACTGGTAGCCTACAACTATTACAACACTGAACACGCACTCTCATAATGCTTTGCCTCGCCAGGGTCAACACGGGGAAATCTGTGGAGGGTTCAGCGACGTGCCCTGGGGCAAGACTACCATGAAGGGCAGATACGTGGCATCGGATAAAGCTTTCCTCTACACCCTGGTCAATAATCAAGACATTCCACCGGCCAAGTTTCCCGTCGTCAAGAAGATGTTTGCGATTTGTTACCATCCCGAGTGAGTTTTGGGGTGTTTTGATGCTGTGGTTCATCTGACGGGGAGATTGATGTTGACGCTGTGGTTTATCTGATGGGGAGATTGATGTTGACGCTGTGGTTTATCTCATGGGGAGACTGTTGATGCTGTGGTTTATCTCAGGGAGAGTGTTGATGCTGTGGTTTATCTGACGGGGAGATTGATGTTGACGCTGTGGTTTATCTCATGGGGAGACTGTTGATGCTGTGGTTTATCTGACAGGGAGAGTGTTGATGCTGTGGTTTATCTGACAGGGAGATTGTTGATGCTGTGGTTTTTCTCATGGGGAGATTAATGTTGATGCTGTGGTTTATCTCATGGGGAGACTGTTGATGCTGTGGTTTATCTGACAGGGAGAGTGTTGATGCTGTGGTTTATCTGACAGGGAGATTGTTGATGCTGTGGTTTATCTGACAAGGAGATTGTTGATGCTGTGGTTCATCTGGCAGGGAGATTGTTGATGCTGTGGTTTATCTGACAGGGAGATTGTTGATGCTGTGGTTCATCTGGCAGGAAGACTGTGTTGTAATCTTACAGGATGATTGTATTGTAATATTACAGGATGATTGTATTGTAATCTTACAGGATGACTAACATTTGGTTCATGAGAAATTTTAAATTGTGTTGCACTGAGATTGTGTCGTAATCTTACATTAAGAGTATTGTTATATTTTTAGCATCTCTCTATGGCCCATACTGGTTTAGAGCATAATTTCATTAACATATGTACTATTATATTTTGCTGTAATCATACAAGAAAATTTTTGATATATTTATATAACGTTCTAAACAGTACTGGTCATTCAGCCTATAGACTTAGGCTGACTAGCCAGTAGTGATCTTGGCTTTGGCTGACTAGCCATTAGTGATCTTGCTAGTCAGCCTATAGGCTTTGACTGACTAGCCAGTATGGTCTAGGGCATTAAGTGCGGCCTTTTAAATTAATTATTTTTCTTAAAGTTATTATATAATAATTAACTTTTTACAAAATAATGGACATTTTGCGATATAATCAAAATTTCTTGAATGCAGCCTTATTAGATTACAGCTAAGTTTAATGTGGCCTTCTAACATAAAAAGGTTCCCCACCCCTGGCGTAGGCTTTTCCGGTACAGTTATTCTCCTGTATCCGCGGGTTATATGTTGCAAGACCTACCATGGATGCCCAAACCCACAGATAGTAGCAAACCCTATATGCAGTAGTCCTCCTGTATCTGCAGGGGATACCTTGCTAGACCTTTCATTGATGGCCAGCACTACACACCTTCTCTTAGGCTCTCAATTTGACATTTAATATTCTGATACTATTTAATATTTTCATTTAATATTAATATTTTCATTTAATATTTAATACGGTGGACCCTCGGTTATCGGCTGTAATCCGTTCCAGAAGGTCGGCCTAAAACTGAAATAATATTTCCCATAAGAATTAATGTAAATACAATTAATCCGTTCCAAACACCCAAAAATATTAACAAAAAATACATTTTTTCAAGATTAACTATAGTTTTACATACACAAAACAATGACAAAGAAATATAAAGCACTAATTTTACTAATAAATGAACATTACATACCTTTAATAAATAAACATAACATACCTTGTTGGCATATGGAAAAAGGCAAAGAGGGGTTACTTCCCTTCTTTGTCTTTTACTGCCACTAGGACCAGCTTGAGTCACTGCACCCATGTCGCACATGGCCATGGTGACTTATTTCACAGTTGCACTTAATCAATAACCATCAAAAAAATGGATTATAGGAAAATGTTTGAATGAATGAGCAGAAGCTTCCTCACTCTCCCAGAAACACAGCCACACTGACTCAGGAACGCGTGAGCGGCTGGCGGGTGGACGCGTCCAGTACGGCCGATAAGCGAAATAACAGCCAATAACCAGAAGAAAATTTCAACCGATAAGTGAGTTGGCCGATAAGCGGAATGGCCAATAACCGAGGGTCCACTGAATTAATATTTTATATTTAATCTTAATATTTTACGTTTAAAATTTAATATTTTAGGAAATTGTATCCAGGGATAACCGTATCCATGGAGAACCATATCCGTGGATAACCACATCCCTGGATATGGTTGTTCTTCTGTATGCTGCAAACTGACACACACCTCATGTTTTCCAGCTGCGGTCCAATATTTGGAGCTGGTGCCGACCTGTTCATCGCTGGCAACTGTAACCAAAACCTGGAGAGCTATTCTAACCTTCCTCATTCATATGATGGTGAAAATGCTTCTTGTAACACCTTGATGAGCGATTATAATTTTACTGTGCTGGATTATGAGGTTTTTACCCCTTATGGCAAGTGAGGTAGAAGATCTAATCCCATTTATGTTTTTATTGATGTTTATTCCTTATAGCAAGTGAGGTAGAGGATCCAATCCCATTTGTGATGTTTTTCATAGTATTCATCCCATATGGCAAGTGAGGTAGAGGATCCAATTATATTTGTAATGTTCTTGGTATTCATTCATTATGGCAATTGAGAAAGAGGATCCAATTCTATTTGTAATGTTTTTCTATATATTCACCCCTTATGGAAAGTGAAAAAGAGGATCTAATACTATTGTGATGGTTTTCTTGATATTCAGTGCTTGTGACAAGTGAAAAAGAGGATCCAATTCCATTTGTGATGTTTTTCTTGGTATTCAAAGCTTGTGACAAGAGAAAAAGAGGATCCAGTTCCATTTGTGATGTTTTTTCATGTGCATTCCATTGTTTTATTATAGTATTATGGTGGCATAAGGACATACAGTCAGCGATCTCATGAACCTGTAATCAGTGGGAGTTTTTGGAAATGTGATTGAAAAATACAGCTATAAATTGAATATAACACAAAAAGGCTTTCATAGTGCCATTTAATAATGAATATAACATAAAAAAGGCTTTCATGGCACGTGTTCTTCGATACTGAATATAATGCAGAAGGCTTTCATACTACGTGCTATTCAGTATTGAATATAACATAAAAAAGGCCTTCATGGCATGTGCTATTGATTATAGTGTTAAAAGGCCTTAATGGTATATGCTATTTATTTTCAATGCACTTTTGCAACTGCATTTGCAAAAGCTTGCATTGTAGAGAGCTTACTGTAGTCCTGCAGCTTAAGTCAAGTCTAATTATGCAAGAATTGCTCAGATTCAAGACAGATTGTAATGATACATGGTTAGGTTAGGTTCTGGGCTACTTCTGTACAGGAGGACCCTGCTTATACAGTAGGTTAGATTCCAGGCTACTGCTGTACAGGAGGGCCCTGCTTATACAGCAGGTTAGATTCCAGGCTACTGCTGTACAGGAGGGCCATGCTTATACAGCAGGTTAGATTCCAGGCTACTGCTGTACAGGAGGGCCCTGCTTATACAGCAGGTTAGATTCCAGGCTACTGCTGTAAAGTGAAACATAGCCTTTTTCTTTTTTTTACTTTTAAATGCATATAAAAGTCTGATAACATGTTTACACTATCATATATTAAGTGAGCAATAGAGCTAGGCCTAAAAAAATGCATATACAGTACACACAATACCTTACTTTAAAATATTTTCATCCTTATCTTATAGTGAGTGGTGAATATATTGTAGGAAGTCTGAATAAATGAAGAATGGCTATAACTGAAAACCGCTGTATTAGCGAAACACCATAAAATGAAGCGCTGTAAAGCAGGGTCTGCCTGTACAGCATCTTTTCGATGTTCCAGCCATTATTCATTATGTTCCACCTGCCGGCTATTGTTACTAGGGAACAATGGCTCAGTTGAAAGCCAACAAAACTGTGGAACACTGAAAATATTTGCTGTATGCTCAGGACCTTCGTGTACAATACAATAAGTCCTTGACTTACAGACAAGTGGAGAATATTCTGTATTGTGTATAATATCATTACATATATTATTGTGTATAATATCATTATTATGTATACACAATACAGATCCCAATGTGTTTGTAAGGACTTCCTATACTGATAAGGAACTTAGGAAGACAAGTCAACACTCACATATCTCGACTCACAAAATCGTATAATCACGATTGCAAATGAACCTTGGAACAAGTGGGGTTCGAACATATGGGGAGTGGGTCCTGAAACTCACAGGCCAGTGTGGTAACAGTTGGGCCCGTGGGTTTATGTACTCGCTTGCCACGGATTTAAATCCCACTCATTCCGTGGTTTGTTTTCTTGGGTATGCCAAACAAGTGTGAAAAAATTGTGAACATCCAAGTGCTTTTGTGATTTCTCGCATTATCAAGGACATGTCCTTGATAATGTGATTTCTTGCATTATCAATACACGTCCTTGATTATGTGATTTCTTGCATAATCAAGGACACGTCCTGATAATGTGAGAAATCACGAAAGCACTCGGATATTCACTATTTTTTCACAGTGGTTGTTTTGCATATTGTGATATCATTTGTTTGCTGTGATCTTATTGCACTTGGGTATGGATAACTAAGTACGTATAATAAATATGTGTCAGTGTTCTATAACCCGCATAGAGACAGAAACTCAGAAGATTAATTGATCTATATACAGTGGTACCCCGAGTTTCGTACTTTATTCGTTCCAGAAGGCTGTTCGAGTGCCGTTACCAAACGAATTTGTTCCCATAAGGAATAATGTAAATTAGATTAGTCCGTTTCAGACCCCCAAAAATACACTTACAAAAGTACTTACAATAATACACTTACATAATTGTTCGAGTTGGGAGCAGTGCGAAACTCGGGGTACCACTGTATTTCGATCCCCTTCTGGGATCCTCTTCAGCTGAAGAGGATCCTAGATAGGGATCAAAATACAGTAGGACCCCTGTATCTGCGGGGAATATGTTCCAAGGATCTGCCATGGATAGTAGCAAACCCTATATACAAGTCCTATAGTACATATCTAACCAAACCATACCACGGGTGGGGCTTGAACCCGCGGTCAGTCGTAAAACTCCAGGCCATTATTATGCAAAATTAAGAGGTATTTTTCGGCCATTGCAAACCGTGGATAACAAACAGCAAATACTGAAACATTGGATATGGGGGTTCTACTGTATACAGATCAATTAATCTTACTTGGGTATGTTTATGGTTGAAACTTTTCCCCTGCATCGTAGGCAAGACGCGTCAGCAATAAAAACATCCAAGTGTTCATCAGTAATTGGAAACAAATTTTACACTGATACTCAATTTTTTACCAATACTCAGTTTTACACCCATAATCAATTTTAGGCCAATGCTGATTCCTTCAAAATTAACCAGTACCCACTGATACCATGGCCCCAGCGGTGGATAAGGACCTGATCAACCAGGCTGTTACTGCTGGCTGTTCATAAACCAACATGTGCACCACAGCCTGGCTGATCAGGTGCTAGGGAGGTTTTGAGTAATTTCTGCCTGGGGTAGGA
The DNA here is from genome assembly GCA_009830355.1 of Cherax destructor. Classification (NCBI taxonomy): domain Eukaryota; kingdom Metazoa; phylum Arthropoda; class Malacostraca; order Decapoda; family Parastacidae; genus Cherax; species Cherax destructor. The sequence continues at coordinate 79,924 of WNWK01008001.1, read as the reverse complement.
GCTTCTTCTCTGGGAGGGGTGTCAAAAATTCCCCACAGGGTGCCAATCTTCCCACAAGGTGCCAATCTTCCCACAGGGTGCCAAGCTTCCCACAAAGTCCCAATCTTCCCCTATAGGGTGTCAATCTTCCCACAGGGCACCAATTTTCCCTCACAGGATGCCAATCTTACCCACAGGGTGCCAGTCTTCCCCCAGGGTGCCAGTCTTCCCCCAGGGTGCCAGTCTTCCCCCAGGGTGCCAGTCTTCCCCCAGGGTGCCAGTCTTTCCCACAGGGTGCCTGTCTTCCCCCACAGGATGCCAATCTTCCTCACAGGGTGCCAGTCTTCCCCCAGGGTGCCAGTCTTCCCCAATAGTGTGCCAATCTTCCCACAGGGTGCCAATCTTCCCACAGGGTGCCAATCTTCCCCACAGGGTGCTAATCTTCCTCACAGGACACCAGTCTTCCCACAGGGTGCCAATTTTCCCCCACAGAGTGCCAATCTTCCCACAGGGTGCCAACCTTCCCAACAGGGTGCTTGTCTAAGAACCCAGCATCTTTTCCAGCATAAGTGGCGGATATTTCCCGTTCGTCTAAATTTCCCGACACGGAATGAGTTCCATGATAGATTATAAATGTGAAAAATTAATTTTTGAACATTTATTGTTTTGTGGTTATGGTTTATGTATTAGTTAATTTGAGAATGTTTATTATGGAATACAGTGGTACCTCTACTTACGAGCAGCTCCCAACTCAAACAATTATGTAAGTGTATTTTTAGGGGTCTGAAATGGATTAACCTAATATTCATTATTTCTTATGGGAAAAAATTCCTTCGGTATCGGCACTTGAATAACTGACTGGAACGAATTTTGCTCATAAGTAGAGGTACCACTGTAGTTTGTTAATGTTGAATAAAACAGTTCTGGTGACCTGAAGCTCAATTGGTAGAGCACTCAGATATCACACTGAGGTCTGGGAGTCGATCCCCAGTATGGATGGAAACATTAGGACATGTTTTCTTAAGACACCTGCTGTCCATGTTCACCTAGCAGTAAAATATAAACCTGGGTGGTAGTCGACTGGTGTGGGTCGCATCCTGGGGACAAAATTTACCTAATTTGCGGGAAATGCTCTGCATAACAAGGGGCTTTCTATATAGTAGTACAGTGGTCCCTCGGTTTTCGTGCATCTCCAAACTCGAACATTTATGTAAGTGTATTTTCATAAGTGCTGTTGCAAGTGTATTTTTGGGGGTCTGAAATAGACTAACCTACGTGACATTATTTCTTAAGGAAGTAAATTCGTTCGGTAATGGCACTTGAGCAGCATTCTGGAACGAATTTTCGGCGAAAACCGAGGGACCACTGTATGTCATTGATGTCATCTGTATACCTTGTACATGTACTTGTACAAATAAAGATTATTATTATTAGCAAGACAACTTACTAATGAAATTTGTTTGCGTTGAGTAAAACAATTTTGGTGTTTTTGTAACAAGACAAAGAACGACTTACTTATGAGGCACTTGAGAACCAATTAGCTTCACGAATACGTGAAACTCAACTATTGTTTTTTGCTATGTTTCCTATACTACAAACAACTAATTTTTAGTTTTAACACCGGAGATGCAGTTTCTTTTTAAATCAAAGCACTGGAAATTTATCAACTGCAGAAGATAAAAACCACCAATATGATGTCATTACATACAGTGGACCCCCGAGTTTCGTAAAAACTTCACTCCTGAAGTCTGCTCAAGTGCCATTACCGAACGAATTTACTCCCTTAAGGAAAAATGTCACGTAGGTTAGTCTATTTCAGACCCCCAAAAATACTTTTCCACAAGCACTTACAATATTATACTTACATAAATGTACGATTTCCGGGGTTTACGAAACTCGGGGGTCCACTGTATACAGTGGACCCCCGGTTAACGGCCATAATTCGTTCCAGAATGCTGTTCAAGTGCCATTACCAAACAAATTTTTTCCCTTAAGGAATAATGTAAATTAGATTAGTCCTTTTAGACCCCCAAAAATACACTTACAAAAATACACTTACATAATTGTTCGAGTTTGGAACAGTACGTAAACCGGGGGTCCACTGTATGTATAAGATGTATTTACACACACAACCCACACATAGAAGAGAGGAGCTTACGACGACGTTTCGGTCCGACTTGGACCATTTACAAAGTCATGGTTGTGTGTGTGTGTTTGGACCATTTACAAAGTCATGGTTGTGTGTGTGTGTTTGGACCATTTACAAAGTCATGGTTGTGTGTGTGTGTGTATTGTTCCAGTCACGGTATTGTGCCTTTTTTTGTTATTTAAGATGTATTTACAGTGGACCCCCGGTTTATGTTAGGCTCCAAACTCAAACAATTATGTAAGTGTATTTTTGGGGGTCTAAAAGAACTAATCTAATTTACATAATTCCTTATGGGAACAAATTCGTTTGGTAACGGTACTTGAACAGCATTCTGGAACAAATTAATAACGTAAACCGGGGGTCCACTGTATTTTAGAAAATAATAATAAAGGTATGCAGGTGCTCCTAGACTTACAAAGGTTACGATATTTCAACTTTACGATGGTACAAAAGCAATTACTTTGGAGATGAAACTTAAGATAATTACCCAACATGAAGGCAACAAGTCCCTAATTTATACATATTCATTTATTTACTTTTCAATACTAGTATTTAGTTACAGTAATTATTTATTTATTTATTTATTTATTCAGTGACAGTAGTTATTTATTTACTTATTTAGCATATCATTCATTTTTGACTTACGATGTTTTTGACTTACAATAGGTTCATCGGAAGGTAACCCCCATTGTAAGTCAAAGAGCACTTGTATAAAATAATAATAATAAGCGCTAAACCTGAGATGGTTATACAGCTTGTTTTAGAAAAATTATGTTTTTATGAGTTTTTTACAAAAAAATGTATTAGTTTTACATTACATAGGTTGTATTTGTTGTATAAAATTTGTTGTGTTTACAAGAGTGTGTTCATGTACAGTGTGATCACCAAAGATCTTTTATATTGTATTTTAAATATATTTAACAAAAGCTGTGTCAGTGAATCACCTTCTCTTTTGTTTCTAATACACTGCTTGGTCTTCCACCAAGATAGGGTCAAAAAAACAAAAACACATTCACCGTCATTCATTCAGTTGCTGTACAGGAGGGCCCTCCATATACAAGGTTAGGTTTCAGGCTACTATTGTACAAGAGGGCCTCGCTTATACAGCAAGTTAGGTTCCAGGCTACTACTGTACAGGAGGACCCTGATTATATAGAAGGTTAGGTTCCAGACTACTGCTGTACAGGACCCTGCTTATACAGCAGGTTAGGTTCCAGGCTACTATTATACAGGAGGGCCTCGCTTATACAGCAGGTTAGGTTCCAGGCTACTGCTGTACAGGACCCTGATTATACAGCAGATTAGGTTCCAGGCTATGGCTGTACAGGAGGGCCCTGCTTACACAGCAGGTTAGGTTCCAGGCTATGGCTGTACAGGAGGGCCTCGCTTATGCAGCAGGTTAGGTTCCAGGCTACTGCTGTACAGGAGGACCCTGATTATATAGAAGGTTAGGTTCCAGGCTACTGTTGTACAGGAGGGCCGTGGTTATACAGCAGGTTAGGTTCCAGGCTACTGCTGTACAGGAGGGCCCTGGTTATACAGCAGGTTAGGTTCCAGGCTACTGCTGTACAGGAGGGCCATGCTTATACAGGAGGGCCCTGCTTATACAGGAGGGCCCTGCTTATACAGCAGGTTAGGTTCCGGCTACTTATACAGGAGGGCCCTGCTTATACAGCAGGTTAGGTTCCAGGCTACTGCTGTACAGGAGGCCCTGCTTATACAGCAGGTTAGGTTCCAGGCTATGGCTGTACAGGAGGGCCCTGCTTATACAGCAGGTTAGGTTCCAGGCTACTGCTGTACAGGAGGGCCCTGCTTATACAGCAGGTTAGGTTCCAGGCTACTGCTGTACAGGAGGGCCCTGCTTATACAGCAGGTTAGGTTCCAGGCTACTGTTGTACAGGAGGGCCCTGCTTATACAGCAGGTTAGGTTCCAGGCTACTGCTGTACAGGAGGGCCCTGCTTATACAGCAGGTTAGGTTCCAGGCTACTGCTGTACAAGCAGGTTAGGTTCCAGGCTACTGCTGTACAGGAGGGCCCTGCTTATACAGGAGGGCCCTGCTTATACAGCAGGTTTGGTTCCGGGCTACTGCTGTACAGGAGGGCCCTGCTTATACAGCAGGTTAGGTTCCAGGCTATGGCTGTACAGGAGGGCCCTGCTTATACAGCAGGTTAGGTTCCAGGCTACTGCTGTACAGGAGGGCCCTGTTTATACAGCAGGTTAGGTTCCAGGCTACTGCTGTACAGGAGGGCCCTGCTTATACAGCAGGTTAGGTTCCAGACTACTGCTGTACAGGAGGGCCCTGCTTATACAGCAGGTTAGGTTCCGGGCTACTGCTGTACAGAGGGCCCTGCTTATACAGTAGGTTAGGTTCCAGGCTACTGCTGTACAGGAGGGCCCTGCTTATACAGCAGGTTAGGTTCCAGACTACTGCTGTACAGGAGGGCCCTGCTTATACAGCAGGTTAGGTTCCAGGACTACTGCTTACAGGAGGGCCCTGCTTATACAGCAGGTTAGGTTCCAGGCTACTGCTGTACAGGAGGGCCCTGCTTATACAGCAGGTTAGGTTCCAGGCTATGGCTGTACAGGAGGGCCCTGCTTATACAGCAGGTTAGGTTCCAGGCTACTGCTGTACAGGAGGGCCCTGTTTATACAGCAGGTTAGGTTCCAGGCTACTGCTGTACAGGAGGGCCCTGCTTATACAGCAGGTTAGGTTCCAGACTACTGCTGTACAGGAGGGCCCTGCTTATACAGCAGGTTAGGTTCCGGGCTACTGCTGTACAAGAGGGCCCTGCTTATACAGTAGGTTAGGTTCCAGGCTACTGCTGTACAGGAGGGCCCTGCTTATACAGCAGGTTAGGTTCCAGACTACTGCTGTACAGGAGGGCCCTGCTTATACAGCAGGTTAGGTTCCAGGCTACTGCTGTACAGGAGGGCCCTGCTTATACAGCAGGTTAGGTTCCAGGCTACTGCTGTACAGGAGGGCCCTGCTTATACAGCAGGTTTGGTTCCAGGCTACTGCTGTACAGGAGGACCCTGCTTATACAGCAGGTTAGGTTCCAGGCTACAGCTGTACAGGAGGACCCTGCTTGTATAGCAGGTTAGGTTCCAGGCTACTGCTGTACAGGAGGACCCTGCTTGTACAGCAGGTTAGGTTACAGGCTACTGCTGTACAGGAGGACCCTGCTTATACAGCAGGTTAGGTTCCAGGCTATTGCTGTAAAGCGAATATCACTGTAAAGTGAAATTAGTCTTGTTTTTCACTTTCAAATGCATATAAAAGCCTGATAACATGTTTACACTATCATATATTAAATACATCTACAGTCCACACATTACTTACCTTAAAATATTTTCATTCTTAGCTTATAGTGAATGTTGAATATACTTATTGTAGGAAGTCTGAATAAATATAGAATGGCTATAATTGAAAACAGCTGTATATTAGCAAAATGCTGTAAAGTGAAGTGCTGGAAAGTGGAGCCTGCCTGTACTAATTTCTGTAAAGTGAGATACAGTATTTAACTTAACCAAGTGCCATTGTCCACAAAATTGAAGGTGGCTCCATACCTTGATGAGTTCACATAGTTTTTCTACTCCCAGAGCCCGGCCATGGGCCAGGAAAATCCTTCACATCATTTATTCAATATTTTCAACTCCCAGAGCCCAGCCATGGGCCACAAAATCATTCACATGGTTTATTCAATATTTTCTACTCCCAGAGCCCAGCCATGGGCCACAAAAATCATTCACATCGTTTATTCAATATTTTCTACTCCCAGAGCCCAACCATGGGCCACAAAAATCATTCACATCGTTTATTCAATATTTTCTACTCCCAGAGCCTGGCTATGGGCCACGAAAATCATTCACATCACTTATTGAATAGTTGTCTTGGCAGAAGTGTGTGGACATCACAATACAAATGACAATCTCATAGCTGAAGGTACAAGTTCGAACGGCCATTTGAATGTTTGTGCTCTTGTGGAAAAGCAACCAGGAGTGACATATGGTGAATCCATTTTCTGCCTTGGCAGAAAACAGCGACTATTTAAAAATTACAGTAGAGTTTCTTATAACAGTATTCTATATACCAGTGTGATTTTTTTGTTACAAATGTAATTGAGAAAATGCTTCCAAATTTTAGTGGCATATATTATGAAGTCTATACACAAATAATCCACACAAAAGAATAAAGAAAAGATTTTATTTCTTTGCAAAGGTTACAATGTGTAATTACAATTTTGATTTGTTATGTCGGTACCTGACCAGCCAGGCTGTGGTTCGTACGTTGGACTGGGTGCAGCCAGCAGTAACAGCCTGGTTGATCAGGCTCTGTTTCAACATAAGGCCTGGTCACAGACCAGGCCACAGGGGCGTTGACCCCTGGAACTCTCTCCAGGTATACAAAGAAAGTCACTATCATGCTGGGGTATTTCAGGTACCTGGGTGTTAGTTGACTGGTGTGGGTTGCATCCTGGGACAAAACTGACTTAATTTGCCTGAAATGCTCTGCATAACAATTGTCTTTCTATATAGTAGTATGTCATTGATGTCAGCTATGGTCTGTATACCTTGTACATGTACTTGTAGTAAATAAAGATATTATTATTTATATTATTATTATTAATAACTTAAGTCTAGACAAGATGAGAATGATTAACTTTTTAATAAATATTTATTTTATCTTAATACTAATGTGAGGTAGTCTTGGTGGAAGTTTATGAGAATAATAATCTTGAAGAAACTGAAGACAACGTTTTGAGCCGACTTGGACTGAAATGTTGTGATCAGTTATAAATTACTCGTGTGCGTGTTATTTGTGTATAGACACTAAGCACTGATTCTGTTGGTTAGTTATGCATGGAGACACTGTCACTTCTTTTCCACTTGCCTGGAAGGTGACTGTGTCCCTGGACCTTTTTTTCATTAAGGATTTTGCTTATACAGCCTCTCCTCACTTAGCAACGTACCTACTTGTTTACCGATGACTCGGACTTACAATGGTCTCTCTGACCAGTATGCATACCTAAATAATGTATATTAAAGCTGATTTCCTCTATTCTGTTTATTACAGTATACAGTACACTACTGTATAAACACTTAAAAATATGCTAAAAATATTATAAATGGTGCAAAGGTGACATTAAAACAATATCAAAGATTGTTGACACAAACCCACTACCATAACTATCACACAGCACACACTTTCACAAATTATTTACGTTGATGGTTCTGTTCACCAGTCTACTGGTGCAGCTGGTAGTGCTGCTGTTGTCATACAGTGATGGCTCTCATAAGAAATTGGAGCATGCATCAATAACTGGGCCTCTACCCTTCAAACAAAACTGTTTACTTTACTCCTTGCACTCAAATGCATCCATGTACAGTATCTAAGGTTGACACTTTAATTGTAACTAATTCTCTGTCATCCATAAATGCTCTCAAGTATAAATTGTGGTATGCTTGTGTCAGAAGTCAAGACACAGGTATGGTAGGATTGTGGACAGTGGAGTCTGCACATGCTTTGGATTCCATCTCACATTGGTCTTCAGATGCATGATAGAACTGATGAATTGACTAAGTTTTATGCTTTTAAAGAGGGGGCTTGTCAGTTACAAGTTTGAGAACAAAAATATAAAAAGAACTTCAACTAAATTTTATTGACTTAAGACTCAGGGACATTGACACCAGTCAGTCCATCTATCATCATTCTATCATGCAGGAGGAGCCACGTGTCTATGGTGCATCCAACAAAATAAGCAGACTCTTGGATGTCACTACTGCCCGCCTCCGGCTGGGTTACAAATATCTTTGGCAGGTTAAATCACCACCACCACATGTAGACCAAACAAAATGTAAACTTTGCCAGATGGACTATTGTCACCTTGTATCATTATGTACTGGAATACGATAATATTAATGAATTCAGAGACAACTCACTCAGAAATGTTCAAGAAATGACAAAATATTTTATCCATAGTGGTATATTACAAACAATTCTGGAAAAATACCCTGACTTTGCTCACTGTAAATAAAGCATTACCACTTGTGTGTGTGTGTGACCCAATTAATATTTGCACTAATAACTCATTACAGTTATGATTGGGAGTGGTCATGTGAATTGCTCATTACTTTGTAATTTGTTCATGATTGTAACCATGTATAGATGTGTGGATGATTCATTACCTTTGTAACTTGGTCATGATTGTGACCAGATCTTCCTGGAGTTCATTTCCTTTGTAACTTGTTCAGCTATCATAACTTTGGGGTCCAGTCCCTGGACCCATTATGTACCTCTGTAATCCTTTTACTACCACCCACAGGATGGGTATGGGGTGCATAATATACTAAACTAATTACATATATAGTATGCTCCTTGCTTAGTGACGAATTTGTTTACCGATGTGGTGTTAGGAACGGAACTCCATCGTTAAGTGAGGAGAGGCTGTATAAGTGATCCACCGACTTTGATTATACAGTGGTCCCTCGGTTTTCGCCGAAAATTCGTTCCAGAATGCTGCTCAAGTGCCATTACCGAACGAGTTTACTTCCTTAAGAAATAATGTCACGTAGGTTAGTCTATTTCAGACCCCCAAAAATACACTTGCAACAGCACTTACGAAAATACACTTACATAAATGTTCGAGTTTGGAGATGCACGAAAACCGAGGGACCACTGTACTTCCCTTTAGCACTCCTCACTGCCCTTACTAACTACCTCTGTCGTGCTCTCCACCCTCGCTGGTCTCTGATCAAGCCTATTACAGTGGACCCCCGGTGTTCGTCCTGCTCTAAACTCGCCCTTTTATGTAAGTGTATTTTTTTAAATGCTTTTGTAAGTGTATTTTTGGGGGTCTAAAAGGACTAGTCTACTTTACATTATTCCTTATGGGAATAAATTCGTTTGGTAATGGCACTTGAACAGCATTCTGGAACAAAAAATAACAAAAACCAGGGGTCCACTGTACACCTTTAGCATACCCTACCCTGCAGCACTGTATAACCCACTTAGTTTTGATTACAATAATTTTATTGGCAATTAGAAGTTATTATAATTTTTTAACCTCACCAGCCTTCTCCTGCTAAGGCAGGGAGGCTCAAAGATGAAAATATTCACTATGATTTATTCAGCTGCTGTCTTGTTGGAAGTATGACAATATTACAATTCAGATTACTCTCTGACTGCAGCATCCCCATCCTTCCTTCAGAGTACAGGCACTTCCCTTTCCACCCCCATCAAGGGAGGTTCCTTGATGCTCATGAGGGGCTCTTGATCTAGGGAATTGGATCTGTGCTCCAGTTCCTTGAATTAAGCCTGAATGCCTTCCACCTCCAGAGGAGCTGTATAATTCCTATGGGTTTAGCGCTCCCCCATGATAATCACCACTTGGGGCACCACAAGTACGCTAAGAGATAATACAATAAGTGTCAGGGGCCCGAAACTGTTTAACTGCCTCCCAGCGTACATAAGGGGGATTACCAATAGACCCCTGGCTGTCTTCAAGGAGCTGGACACAGTTAGTACCTGACCAACCGGGCTGTGGCTTATACATCGGTTTATGTGTGGCCATTAGTAACAGCCTGGTTGATCAGAAGGCCTGGTCACAGACTGGGCCGCAGGGGCATTGACCCCCTGAAACCCCCTCCACGTTTACCTCAACAACCCCTCCTCAGCCCTCTTGACCTATACCCTTATAATAATAATAATAATGTGGAAAATATTGGTATTTTCCGAAAGTTGTAATTGATAAACTTTCCAATATGAATAGATATCATTCATGTGTTGCTGGTGGCTTAACATTAACTGAAAGGAACCAACGAATTCACACGCATGCGCGAGATGCCTCGTGAAGTGGGCAGTCAGCTGGGCAGGGAGGGGCAGAGAGGGGAATAGGCGGAGAGTGAACGACGCGCCTAGCGACCCGATTTCAGGTGACGATGGCGAGCCGAATTTGGAGATTATGTCCGCCAAATCTGATTTAATTACCTCCTTTCGTAATGTGGAGGAATATCCAGTGGCGGGAATTTCAAGTGGGACAATCGGTCCAGGAGGTCCAGTAATCGGACAATAATTGTGAAATAAGGTGCCACCGCGAAGGACGGCCATAGGCCTATTTGAACTGAGTGAAGTGACCATACGGCAGGATAAAGTCGAACCCTGATGTTGGGGAGTTCATCTTAGAAGAGACTGTAATATATTCGATGAACTGTGGGAAATGGAATATAGTGAAACCGAGTTGTAAATAATCCGGGTTGATTGCATCGAGCGAATCTGGCTTGGTACGCATACCCCGACCCCATATTGGATGTGATTGAAATGAACTAACATATCGCAAGTTATCTACTCGAAATTCAAGTATCGAGACTGTGAATGTGTATAAACCAGTGGGGCATTAAGCCAGGAACACGTAATATGTAAAGTTATACGTATAAACAGTACAACGGTCGGATTAGTGCGAGGATCTGATTCGCTACCCCACCAACCACATGTTAACAACGCTCAGTCCGTGGGCGATGAGAGTGTCGGAAATTAATCTTTCTTGACTCGACGAGACCGTTTTACCATCGCGATCGAATCAGATCGCAGGAGGACGCAACAACGGAACTCCCCATCTAAAGCCAAGTAGTTCTGGTGTTTACTTTATTGTTGGCCAATGATATTGTTATGCACAGTAGATGTACTTTAGCTAGGTCAACGATCTACGATACACCACTATGATGCTGTTAGGTGAGTGTAGGTCATGATGATTTAGCTTCTGTACCTATCTCTTCTCCTGAGTGATCACTTGTTTAACTACCCTACAGTCCACTTAAATTTAACCTTATATAACTATAATAAATGATCTTCTCAGATTTATTGATACTGGTCCAGAGTGCAGTGGGGAAAACGAGAATATTGAAGGTACCCCTCGGTGCGGCCAGGAGCGGGTAAAGTTCTCACATACCTTAAAGGGAATGACTGCGGTAAAAATTTTACGAGTCTGTCATCTCCTAGGAGTTTGTTTATTGCTAGTGGCGGTGTCCCAGATAGACTCTCTCTCACAATTCCCCACAAATAATACTTTATTGAGACATGGTACAATGATACATGGTAGACAAGAAATATAGTTAGTAATGAGATGTACATGCCAAAAGCCCCTAATATGCTGTGCATTGGTGACCAACATTATTTCATTTCTATGCTCCATATTTTCTACATGATATTCATACCACAAAATGAAGGAGGGATGGAAATAGTGGTACCTCTACTTACGAGCAGCTCCCAACTCGAACAATTATGTAAGTGTATTTTTGTAGGTGCTTTTGTAAGTGTATTTTTGGGGGTCTGAAATGGATTAATCAAATTTTCATTATTTCTTATGGGAAAAAATTCCTTCGGTATCGGCACTTGAATAGCCGTCTGGAATGAATTAAGCTCGTAACTCGAGGTGCCATTGTATGTTGCAGTTTCTGAACTGCAGTATTGCTGTGCCTCTGGCAAGACAGTGATGGAGTGAATGATGATGAAAGTTTTTCTCTTTTTTGGGTCACCCTGCCTCGGTGGGAAACGGCTGATGTGTTAAAAAACATTGCTCTCAAACAAGACGACTTTACAAATAGAGTAGTCGAGAGTCAGAAAAAATGCACCAGTAGGGAACCCAGCCACAAAAAATCCTGGCAAACTGATATGAAATCTATGCTAATTTGATTCCCAGCAAAGGTAGAAACACTGGGTGTGTTTCCTTACACTGGTTGTCTATGTTCACCCATCAGTAAAATAGGTACCTGGGTGTTAGTGGACTGGTGTGGGTCGCATCCTGGGACAAAACTGACCTAATTTGGGAAATGCTCTGCATAACAAGGCTTTCTATAGTAGTATGTCACTGATGTCTGCTAGGCCTGTATACCTTGTACATGTACTTGTAGAAATAGATATTATTATGGAATATCTGGAAAAACAAGTGGGACGTGCAATTTTGACCATCCAAAAAAATGCCGCACCCACATGACTAAAGGAGAAAGCAACTCCTCTTGTAAACTTTTTCAACCTGAAAAGTAATATTCTTCAGTTCATATAAGACAATGTTACAACATATACTGTCAGGCAGACCATTTGAAGGGGACAAGAAGCAGATCACTCAGACCATGGGAAACAAACCAGGGTAATTACAACCACTCCAGAAACATATTTTGGTGCCAGGAAGAAAAAGCTAGTAAGTTTATTCAGGTATACACAAATATAGTTACATAGATTATCATACATAGCAGCATATGTGTAGACAACCATCCGGGATAACCTAAAAATAGTCATAATTATTTCCATTGGGGTCCTTGACTGGCAAGAAATGACAAATATTACACCGCCTGGGATCACTACTGGAGTGGAGGCACAGTCAGTGGCCTCCACTCCAGAACAACATATTAGTGCCAACAAAGCCCCTCCCCCCATACCTCAAAAAATAGTCTAATTAAACCAGAGGGTCCTTAATCCTGGCAAAAATACAAATACTTACAGCTGCCCCACTGAGAGTGGGCAATTTGTCAGCTGTCTCACAGAAGACCCACATAAGGTGGCAACAAAGCCCTCCCCCACATACCATCAATACAACATTTATCTTTGCAAACACAGAGGGTCTAAATCCATCAACAAACAACAAAATACCTTTCATCAGTAGACTGCTCACTGAGTCATGTGCAATGTTGCAGCTTTCACAAAGACCCACATAAAGGATCACGTTGACAACGGAATATGGATCCCAGATCCATATACTACAGATGAGATAGACTAAACAAGGTTTGGCTTGTATGTCAGAGTCGCTCATTTCCTCGGAATTACTAAACACCTCAAATGATGTAGTTGAAGTTCTGGCAGTAAAGATTGAAAACCAAAACCTTGTCAATGTGGTTGTATAGAAGCCTCCAGATGCAACTAACTAAGAATTCCAGGAACAGCTTTTGAAAATTGACCATTGTCTGGAAAATCTCCCGATTCGTCCCAAACGTCTTGCTTCTGGGGGATTTCAACTTGAGACGCCTAAAATGGAGGTTAGTTTAATATCTTTATTATGCAGCCCATACCCATCCTGTGGGCGGTAGTCAAAAGATTACAGAGGTACATAATGGGTCCATTGACTGGACTCCAAAGTTTTGATAGATGAACAAGTTACAGCGGTAATGAACTAGATCTGGTCACAATTATGACCAAGTTTCAAAGGTAATGAACTCCAGGTATAGCTGGTCACACTCATGATAAGTTTCAAAGGTAATGAGCTCCAGGTAGAGCTGGTCACACTCATGACAAGTTACAAAGGTAATGAGCTCCAGGTAGAGCTGGTTACAATCATGACAAGTTACAAAGGTAATGAGCTCCAGATAGAGCTGGTCACAATTATGAGTTACAAAGGTAATGAATCATAATCACATCATACATAGTTACAATCATGAACAAATTACAGAGTAATGAGGAACAAACATTCTTGGGAATGCATGAATTACCCCCAACAACAGATGTTGCAAGGTGCCTGTCCCTCTTCGGCAGGACAGCCAGACAGCCATTGCAAACAGCAGCAGGTTGCACCAGGATCTGCTGCTTGCAGGAGCACCATCGACCCTCCCCAAGAGGTCCAAGAGGTCAGCGACTTCGCTAGCAGCCCGAGGGAGAGCTGCCCTGGGGACGTGTCAACGTCCTGGTGGACGCCAAGTTGATTGCAGATCCCAGGCTCTCTGCTGGGAGGGGCTGTTGGTTGTTCCCACCTGGAGCCCTCCGGGTGCCCAGACATCCACCGTGTGCACGGATGTTGAAGCTTGATGTACTGAGTGCACACTGCCTGTGGCACACACGCCCCGATGGCATGGTGGCTAGCGCTCCTGCTTCACACACGGAGGGCCCGGGTTCAATTCCCGGCGGGGCCGAAACATTTCGAAGTGTTTCGTTACACACACACACACATACATATAACAGGCCTAGTGTCTAATCGACATGTGCCTAGGACAAAATGGTAACTAACACCTGAATGGAGGAATGTGGCAAATAATGTTAGCAGCACCCCAGGAGGCAGCAGCAGCTCAGATGAAAATTCACACACACCAGCTATTAAACCCCTCAATGTTCCTTGATTCTGGTGAGGGGCTCTTGATCTATTGCAGTGATTGTTAACCAGGGGTAAATTTGCCCCTTGGGGGTAAAAAATTACATGGCAAGGGGGTAACTATTTTTGTGCAAAACCTAAATAATTTATTTTCTTCTGACCTTGTTTTTATGTCCCTTTATGATGGCGATAAATTTTTTGTATGGAAGTATGGGGGTAAATGGAGAAATACATCAAGCCGAGGGGGTTAATGATGGAGGAAAAGTTGAGAATCCCTGATCTAGGGAATTGGGTCTGTGCTCCAGTCCCTAAATTGAGCCTGAATGCCTTTCATATCCCCTCTCGCAGGCGCTGTATAATCCCTACGGGTTTAGCACTCCCCATGATTATAATAATGAGCTATTAAATCTCTTCAACAAATTCACCTTAAGCCAGCAAATAGTGGAGCCAACAAGACTGGAAAATACATTGGACCTCATCTTCACTAACAATGATGACCTGTATTACAACCTCAGGTTCAATGGCCTGTTAACCTGAGTGTAAAAGGGAGCTTGGAGCAAAGAAACACAGTAGAAAATGCTTTGAATTTGTATTTCCTTTTACCAAGCAATGATTATATAAGACTTTTGTCTTTTCCTTCACCAAGTAAATAGATAAGGGCTTTACATATATGTACACTATATACAGAAATAGTAGTATTTAGTGCACGCCACAGTTGTCAAGGCTAAACAGCAGCCAAAAGACAAACAACCTTCCACAACCAGCTCAATGCAGGAATTCCAATGACAAACTGCGAGTGGTATCCACGTTACCTTTGTCATTGTTAAACTCGCATTATAATTGGCTGAACCCTTAACGATGGTTCGCTGGTTGGAGGGGAGCCTATGTGGGTGTGTTTAACATGCTCCGAATAAAGGTTACATACTCTTTGCATGCAACACCCCCACCCCAAGAGGGCTCAGGACTAGGCTCCCCCTCAAATGGGTAGAGTGCCGCCATGGCACATTATAATAATGGGACCGCCTTTCCCCTCAACCATCCCGCTCATTAGATAAAGCTAAACTTTTCTCGAGACATAAAGTCTGGCTTTAAACTTAAAAGTGAGACAGCAGACGGTAGGGCTAGCGTAGGTCCAAGGTGCCTGCGGTCGGTAGCAGGGCACCTCCCCGCTAAAAAAAAAAAAAACCACTAGGGGAAAAAAAAGGGCTGGTTCCACCCAAAGTCCCTAACACATCCTAACTAAATGCAATGACTTCTGGGCAAAACATCAGCTAGCGTATTATTTTTGCCAGCGATGTGTATAATTTTTACATTGTAGGGTTGCAACCTAATACTCCAATGCATGAGTCTGGTATTTTTGTTTTTCATGTGTTGGATATACACCAGAGGGTTGTGGTCACTGCAGATGGTGACCACCTGTGAGGACTGGCCCACGTAGACATCAAAATGCTCTAATGCCAGTAGGAGAGCCAGGGCCTCCTTCTCTATAGTGGAGTAGGCCCTCTGGTGTGGTTGGTATTTGGCCGAAAAATATGCCACAGGCTGCAACCCATCATCCCCAGATTACAGAAGCACTGCCCCCCACCCCAGACTCACAAGCATCTGCCTGCAAAAAGAAAGGGTGCAGTACAAAGTAATCTCTTTGCTTTCGTAAAAGCATCTTGACATTTTGGGGTCCAATTAAAGGAGACTTTGTGACTGGTAAGTGAGGTTAGAGGTGCAATAATATCTGCAATTATTTTTACAGAATCTTCTATAAAACCCTACCATCCCTAGAAAACATTAAAGGGATTTCCTGTCAGGGGGGACTGGGTAATTTTTAATGGCCAGAATTTTTGCAAATTTTGGAGCCACTTTGCCACTACCTACTGCATGGCCCGGGTTCAAATCCCGGACAGGCCCCCATATTACAACCTCAGGTTCAATGGCCTGTTAACCTGAGTGTAAAAGGGTGCTTGGAGCAAAGAAACACAGTAGAAAATGCTTTGAATTTGTATTTCCTTTTACCAAGCAATGATTATATAAGACTTTTGTCTTTTCCTTCACCAAGTAAACAGAAAAGGGCTTTACATATATGTACACTATATTTAGTGCACGCCACAGTTGTCAAGGCAAAACAGCAGCCAAAGACAAACAACCTTCCACAACCAGCTCAATGCAGGAATTCCAATGACAAACTGCGAGTGGTATCCATGTCACCTTTGTCATTGTTAAACTCGCATTATAATTGGCTGAACCGAGTCATTGATTTGATGATGGGGCCCCATCGCCAAACCCTTAACGATGGTTTGCTGGTTGGAGGGGAGCCTATGTGGGTGTGTTTAACATGCTCCAAATAAAAGTTATGTACTCTTTGCATGCAACAACCTGATACGAGAGATCACAACATAATGGAGGTACAGACATGTATTCACGGGGCTTCTGACCAGCAAAATGTGACCAGTTATGAGGGCGCCTTCACCAAATTCAACTTCAATAACAAAAACATATACATACTGGGATCAGATCAACCATGTCCTAAATGAAACAAGGTGAGAAGATATCTTAACATGGATTCGAACTTTTGCCTAGAAAACATTATCTCTGTGGCACTTGAAATTTGCTTAGTATAACTTAGTATAACTAAATTTGCTTGTAACAGATAAGTGAACTATAGATATAAATCCAAATGTACAATTGTTAACCCTTTATGGGGTGCACAATATGGGGTGCACAATAAACTAGCAACTTCGGTGGCAAAATCTAAATCTGTGGCACTTGAGATATACTCAAGGCATATTCCTTTAAGAAAAAAGCTCAATTGGTAGCGCATTCAGCAAGGAAATGAGTGAGCTACTCAAGTCCCAGTATGACTCAAGTTTTTAGCGAGCCTCTAACCAGATTGAGAGTCGAAGACCTAAATGAATTTTTTATGAGAGTGCCACAGAATTTGGTAGACGCAAACCTATCTGATATTATCCTGACGCCAAATGACTTCGAAAAGGCGATAAATGACATGACCATGCATTCTGCCCCAGGCCCAGAATTGCAAGAAGCCCCTATCACGTGCCTTCAGCATCCTATGGAGAGGGAGCATGGACACAGGGGTCATCCCACACTCACTAAAAACAACAGACATAGACCCACTCTACAAAGGTGGCAGTAAAGCAATTGCAAAGAATTACAGACCTGCAGCACTAACGTCCCATATCATAAAAATCTTTGAAAGGGTTCTAAGAAGCAAGATCGCCAACCACCTAGATACCCATCAGTTACACAACCCAGGGCAACACGGGTTTAGAGCAGGTCGCTCCTGCCTGTCCCAGCTACTGGACCACTACGACAAGGTCCTGGATGCTGTAGAGGATAAACAAAATGCAGATGTAGTATACTTAGACTTTGTGAAAGCCTTTGACAAGTACGATCATGGTGTAATGGCACACAAAATGTAATAGAGGAATAGCAGGAAAAAATGGTAGATGGCTCTATAACTTTCTGACAAATAAAACACAAAGAGTAATAGTAAACAAAGTCTGAGGAGGCTACAGTGAAAAAGCTCTGTTCCACAAGGCACAGTACTCGCTCCCATCCTTTTTCTCATCCTAATTTCTCACATAGACAGAGATATAAGCCAAAGCACCGTGTCCTCCTATATGGATGACACCTGAATTTGCATGACAGTGTCATGCATTGAAGACACTACAAGTTCCAAGCGGACATTATCCAAATCTTTAAATGGGCCGCATAAAACAATGTGAAGTTCAATGAAGATAAATTTCAATTACTCCGCTATGGAAAACTCAAGGAAATAAAAACTGTATCAGAGTATTAAACAAATTCCAACCACACAATAGAGCGAAAAACTAATGTGAAGGACCTGGGAGTGATAATGTCAGAGAATCTCACTTTCAAACATCACAACAATGTATCTACCACATATGCTAGGAAAACAATAGGATGGATAATGAGAACCTTCAAAACTAGGGATGCCAAGCCCATGATGATTCTCTTCAAATTGATTGTTCTCTCTAGGCTGGAATACTGCTGTACATTAACTGACTCTTCCAAGGCAGACGAAATTAGTGACCAGGGGAATGTACAGAGTTAGTTTAATATCTTTATTATGCACCCCCATACCCATCCTGTGGGCGGTAATCAAAAGATTACAGAGGTACATAATGGGTCCAGGGACTGGACCCCAAAGTTTTGATAGTTGAGCAAGTTACAAAGGTAATGAACTCAGGTAGATCTGAATGTACCGAGAACTTTCACTGCACGTATAAGTATGATAAAGAACCTAAATTACTGGGAACGGTTGAAGTCCCTTGACCTGTACTCCTTGGAATGCAGGCGAGAAAGATAATGATAATATACATTTGGAAAATCCTAGAGGGACTAGTCCCAAATCTGTGCACGAAAATCACTCCCTACGAAAGCAAAAGACTGGGTAAGAGATGCAACATTCCCCCAGTGAAAAGCAGGGGCGCCACGAGTACACTAAGAGACAACACAATAAGTGTCAGGGGCCCAAGACTGTTCAGTTGCCTCCCAGCATACATAAGGGGGATTACCAAGAGACCCCTGGCTGTCTTGAAGACCCTGGCTGTCTTCAAGACCCTGGCTGTCTTCAAGAGGGCGCTGGACAGATATATAAAGTGAATACCTGATCAGTTGGGCTGTGGTTAGTACGTTGGTTTGCGTGTGGCAACCAGTAACAGTCTGGTTGACCAGGTCCTGATATACCTCGAGGCCTTGTCATGGACCGGGCCGCGGGGGCGTTGACTCCCGAAACCCTCTCCAGGTATACTCCAGGTATATTACTATTCTCAGTGTATACACACTGCTAATCTCAAGTGTATATAGAGTGAGAGTATCAGTGTATATACACTGCTGCTCTCAGTGTATATACAGTGAGAAACCAATGTATATACACCCAATTACCGATACCAACAAGGATATTATACACCTCAGTCCAACTTAAGTCGTGGTTCCTTGGAGATAACTGGAGCAAGAACTTGAAGTTCAAGTTTACCCTTCAGTTGGACAGTGTTAATGTCAGTGAGTAGAAGATCACTGCAAGTCACTGCTGGCTGACTCATAAGTCAGTCTAACTGTGGTTCATCACTGTCAGGAGCAGTAATAGGATGTGTACTCACCTAGTTTTGGTTGCAGGGGTCAATTCACAGCTCCTGGCCCCGCCTCTTCACTGGTCGCTACTAGATCACTCTTCCTGCTCCATGAGCTTTATCATACCTCTTCTTAAAGCTATGTATGGATCCTGCCTCCACTACATCACTCTCCAGATTGTTCCACTTCCTGACAACTCTATGGCTGAAGAAATACTTCCTAACATCCCTGTGAATCATCTGAGTCTTCAACTTCCAGTTGTGTCACCTTGTTGCTGTGTCACATCTCTGGAACATCCTGTCTCTGTCCACCTTGTCGATTCCTCTCAGTATTTTATATGTCGTTATCATGTTTCCCCTAACCCTCCTGTCCTCCAGTGTCGTCAGGTCGATTTCTCTTAACCTCTTCTCGTAGGACATGCCCCTCAACTCCAGGACTAGCCATGTTGGATATTTTTGCACTTTCTCTAATTTCTTGACGTGCTTGACCAGGTGTGGGTTACAAACTGGTGCTGCATACTCCAGTATGGGCCTGACGTACACGGAGTACAGAGTCTTGAACGATTCCTTACTGAGGTATCGGAACGCTATTCTCAGGTTTGCCAGGCGCCCATATGCTGCAGCAGTTATTTGGTTGATGTGTGCCTCAGATGTGTTCAGTATTATATTCAGCCCAAGATCCTTTTCCTTGAATGAGGTTTACAGTCTTTGGTCCCCTAGCTTGTACTCTGTCTGTGGTCTTCTTTGCCCTTAACCAATCTTCATGACTTTGCACTTGCTGGGGTTAATCTCCTGGAGCCAGTTGTTGGACCCGGCTTGCAGCCTGTCCAGATCCCCTCGTAGTCCTACCTGATCCTCGTCCGCTTGTATTCTCCTCATTAGCTTCACGACGGCAGCAAACAAGGACAACTCTGACTCTATGCCTTCCATCATATCATTCACATATACTAGAAACAGCACAGGACTCAGGACTGACCCTTGTGGAACCCCACTCGACACAAGCACCTACTCTGACACTTCGTCTCGTACCAACACACGTTGTTTCCTTCCTGTCAGGTAATCCCTGATCCATTGCAGTACTTTCCCTGCTATTCCTTCCTGCTCCTCTAGTTTTTCAACCAGTCTCTTGTGTGGTACTGTGTCGAAAGCCTTCATACAGTCCAAGAATATGTAGATAAATGGTTCAAGTTGATAAATTAGACACATTTGTAACCCTTGGGTATCTTTAATGAGGAAACGTTTCGCCCCACAGTGGCTTCATCAGTCCATAGAAACAAGAATGGTGAAGAACAGGAGTAGTTTGAGGTAATCAGTCCCTCAGCCCTGAGTCGATGTAATACCTGGAGAGTATACCTGGAGAGGGTTCCGGGAGTCAACGCCCCCGCGGCCCGGTCTGAGACCAGGCCTCATGGTAGGTTCAGGGCCTGATCAACCAGGCTGTTACTGTTGGCAGCACGCAAACCAACGTACGAACCACAGCCCAGTTGGTCAGGTACTGACTTTAGGTGCCTGTCCAGTGCCTTCTTGAAGACAGCCAGGGGTCTATTGGTAATCCTCCTTATGTAAGCTGGGAGGCAGTTGAACAGTCTAGGGCCCCTGACACTTATTGTGTTGTCTCTTATCGTGCTATTGGCAGCCCTGCTTTTCATTAGGGTATGTTACATCGTCTGCCGAGTCGAGGTCTGGTCTCAGACCGGGCAGCGGGGGCGCTGACCCCCGAAAGCCTCTCCAGGTAAACTCTAGGTTTCCAGTCCATCAATTTTGAAAAGAATACAGCATATGTGCGAAGAAGTGGCTTATATACTGTAGGCAGGTGAGTTGCAGCAGTCATAGGTGGTATCACACTTGACAAATCCAAATGGGAAAGTAGGTGATGCATTTGTCAAGTGTAATACCAGGTACGACTGCTGCACCTCTCCTGCCTACAGTATATAAGTCACTTCTTCGCATATATTCTGCATTATTTTCAAGATTGATGGACTGACAACATCGACTCAAGGCTGAGGGACTGATTACCTCAAACGCCTCCTGTTCTTCACCATTCTCCTTTGTATGGACTGATGAAGCCACTGTGTGGCAAAACGCTTCCTCATTAAAGATACCCAAGTGTTGCATGTGTCTAATTTATCAAGAAGATGTAGTCTACCCATCCCTATCTGTCTTGTCTTACTGCTGTCACCTTGTCATAGAACTCCAGTAGGTTTGTGATGCAGGATTTCCCGTCTCTGAAGCCAGCACGGCTGTCATGTATTAACTCGTTCCTTGCTAGGTGCTCCACCACTCTTCTAGGTGCTCCACCACTCTTCTAGGTGCTCCACCACTCTTCTAGATGCTCCACCACTCTTCTAGGTGCTCCACCACTCTTCTAGATGCTCCACCACTCTTCAAGATGCTCCACTACTCTTCTAGGGGCTCCACTACTCTTCTAAATGATCAACTATTCTTCTAGGTGCTCCACTACTCTTCTAGGTGCTTCACTACTCTTCTAAGTGCTCCACTACTCTTCTAGGTGCTTCACCACTCTTCTAGGTGCTCCACCACTCTTCTAGGTGCTCCACTACTCTTCAAGGTGCTCCACCACTCTTCTAGATGCTCCACCACTCTTCTAGGTGCTCCACTACTCTTCTAGGTGCTCCACTACTCTTCTAAATGCTCAACTACTCTTCTAGGTGCTCCACTACTCTTCTATGTGCTCCACTACTCTTCTAAGTGCTCCAGTACTCTTCTAGGTGCTTTACCACTCTTCTAGGTGCTTCACCACTCTTCTAGGTGCTCCACTACCCTTCTAGGTGCTCCAACACTCTTCTAGATGCTCCACCACTCTTCAAGGTGCTCCACTACTCTTCTAGGTGCTCCACTACTCTTCTAAATGCTCCACTACTCTTCTAGGTGCTCCACTACTCTTCTAGGTGCTTCACCACTCTTCTAGGTGCTTCACCACTCTTCTAGGTGCTCCACTACTCTTCTAGGTGCTCCACTACTCTTCTAGGTGCTCCACTACTCTTCTAGGTGCTCCACTACTCTTCTAGGTGCTCCACTACTCTTCTAGGTGCTTCACCACTCTTCTAGGTGCTTCACCACTCTTCTAGGTGCTTCACCACTCTTCTAGGTGCTCCACCACTCTTCTAGGTGCTCCACTACTCTTCTAGGTGCTCCACTACTCTTCTAGGTGCTCCACTACTCTTCTAGGTGCTCACTACTCTTCTAGGTGCTCACTACTAGGCTCCACTCTCTTCTATGTCACTATCTTCTAGGTGCTCCACTCTTCAGGTGCTTCACACTCTTCTAGTGTCCACTATTTCAGGTGTTCACACCTCTGTGTCACCACTCTTCTAGGTGTCCACTCTTCAGGTGCTCCACACTCTTCTAGTGCTCCACACTCTTCAGGTGCTCCACTTCTAGGTGCTCCACATCTTCTAATGCTCACACTTTCTAGGTGCTCCACACTCTTCAGTGCTCCACTTCTTCTAGTGCTCCACTCTTCTGGTGCTCCATCTTCTAGTTCATCTTCAGGTGCTCCACTACCCTCTAGGTGCTACACTCTTCGTTCCCCTCTTCAGGTGCTCCACTACTCTTCTAGGTGCTCCACACTCTTCTAATGCCACTACTTCTAGGTGCTCCCATCTTCTAGGTGCTCACATTTCAGGTGCTACCTCTTCAGGTGCTCACACTTTCTAGTGCTCCACACTCTTCAGTGCTCAATACTCTTCAGGTGCTCCATCTTCTAGTGCTCACTATCTTCTAGGTGCTCACTACTCTTCAGGGCTCACTCTTCAGTGCTCACACTTTCTAGGTGCCATACTCTTCTAGGTGCTCCAACTCTTCTAGGTGCTCCACACTCTTCAGGTGCTCCACTCTCTTCTGTGCCACACTCTTCTAGTCTCACCATTTCTAGGCCCCTCTCTAGGTGCTCACTCATCTTCTAGGTGCTCCACTACTCTTCTAGGTGCCACTACTCTTCTAGGTGCTCCACACTCTTCTAGGTGCTCCCACTCTTCTAGGTGCTCACTACTCTTCTAGGTGCTCCCACTCTTCTAGGTGCTCC
The DNA here is from genome assembly GCA_009830355.1 of Cherax destructor. Lineage (NCBI taxonomy): Eukaryota > Metazoa > Arthropoda > Malacostraca > Decapoda > Parastacidae > Cherax > Cherax destructor. Next base: position 56,577 of record WNWK01008001.1, on the reverse strand, counting down.
ACATCTTCTAGGTGCGCCACTACTCTTCTAGGTGTCCACCACTCTTCTAGGTGCTCACCACTCTTCTGGTGCTTCACTACTCTTCTAGGTGCTGCACCACTCTTCTAGGTGCTCCACCAGTCTTCTAGGTGTTGCCACTACTCTTCTAGGTGCTTCACCACTCTTCAGTCTCCACTACCTTCTAGGTCCCCTCTTAAAGGTGCTCCACTACTCTTCTAGTGCTTACCACTCTTCTAGGTGCTTCACCACTCTTCTAGGTGCTTCACCACTCTTCTAGGTGCTCCACTACTCTTCTAGGTGCCCACTCTTCATGGTGCTCCACTACTTTCTAGGTGCTCCACACTCTTCTAAGGTGCTCCACTACTCTTCTAGGTGCTCCCTACTCTTCTAGGTGCTTCACCACTCTTCTAGGTGCTCACCACTCTTCTAGGTGCTCCACTCCTTCTAGGTGCTCACTGCTTCTAGGTGCTCCACTACTTCTAGGTGCTCCACTACTCTTCTAGGTGCTCCACTACCTTCTATAGGTGCTCCACTACTCTTCTAGGTGCTTCACTACTCTTCTAGGTGCTTCACTACTCTTCAGTGCTCACACTCTTCTAGGTGCTTCACACTCTTCTAGGTGCTCCACTCTTCTAGGTGCGCCACTACTCTTCTAGGTGCTCACCACTCTTCTAGGTGCTCCACTACTCTTCTAGGTGCTCACTACTCTTCTAGGTGCTTCACCACTCTTCTAGGTGCTCACTACTCTTCTAGTGCTCCACTACTCTTCTAGGTGCTCACCTCTTCTAGGTGCTTCACCACTCTTCTAGTGCTCCACTACTCTTCTAAGGTGCTCACTACTCTTCTAGGTGCTCCACTACTCTTCTAGATGCTCCACCACTCTTCAAGGTGCTCCACTACTCTTCTAGGTGCTCCACTACTCTTCTAGGTGCTTCACCACTCTTCTAGGTGCTTCACCACTCTTCTAGGTGCTTCACCACTCTTCTAGGTCTTCACTACTCTTCTAGGTGCTTCACACTCTTCTAGGTGCTCCACTACTCTTCTAGGTCTCCACTATTTTCTAGGTGCTTCACTACCTTCTAGGTGCTCACTACTCTTCAAGTGCTTCACCACTCTTCTCAGGTGCTCCACTACTCTTCAGGTGCTCCACTACTCTTCTAGGTGCTCCACTACCTTCTAGGTGCTCCACTACTCTTCTAGGTGCTAACTACTCTTCTAGGTGCTTCACTACTCTTCAGATGCTTCACCTCTTCTAGGTGCTCCACTACTCTTCTAGGTGCTCCACTACTCTTCTAGGTGCTCCACACTCTTCTAGGTACGCCACTACTCTTCTAGGTGCTTCACCACTCTTCTAGTGCTCCACTACTTTCCAGGTGCTCCACTGCTCTTCTAGGTGCTCCACTACTCTTCTAGGTGCTCCACTACTTCCATCACTCTTGCAGATGCTTCACTACTCTTCAAGATGCTTCACCACTCTTCTAGGTGCTCCACTACTCTTCAAGATGCTCCACCACTCTTCTATGTGCTTCACCACAGGTGCTCCACTACTCTTCTAGATGCTCCACCCCTCTTCTAGATGCTCCACCACTCTTCTAGATGCTCTGCCATTGTCTGTAGTTTAATGCCTCGTGTCTGTCTCCTTTCTTAAAAATTGGGACTACATTTGGTGTCTTCCACACGTCAGGTAGTCGCCCTGTTATAATATATGTGTTGAAGATTGTTGTTAGTGGTACACACAGTGCCTCTGCTGCCTCTCTCAGGACCCATGGAGAGATGTTGTGTGTGTGTGTGTGTGTGTGTGTGGTGTGTGTGTGTGTGTGTGTGTACTCACCTAATTGTACTCACCTAATTGTGGTTGTAGGGGTCGTGACTCAGCTCCTGGCCCCGCCTCTTCGCTGATCGCTACTGTGCTTGTGTGTGTGTGTGTGTGTGTGTGACGTAAACGGGGTTGCTGGACAGGTATCAAGCACTGACCTTCTCTCTTTAAGAGTCATATTCATCACCGTATACCTTTGTCCTTCGATCTTATGGGCGTGGTTTACCCCTGACCCACCCTTGTGGGCGAGGGTGGGTCCTACCCTCCCACCCTACAGGGGGTGGGGGCGAGACAGGACCCACCAGGGTTGATAAGACAGAGATGGCGGACAAGTTGTTTAGTGTCTCTGTCTGATGCCTCGTGTTGTGTTGTTAGTAGTGCTGGTGAGTGGGACGTTGTGGTGAGTGGGGCACTGTGGTGAGTGGAGGACTGTGGTGAGTGGGGGATTGTGGTGAATGAGGATTGTGGTGAGTGGGAGATTGTGGTGAGTGGGGCACTGTGGTGAGTGGGGGACTGTGGTGGTGCGTGGGAAGCTAGTGCTGGTGAGCGGTCATTGTGATGAGTGGGGAATTGTGGTGGTGAGTGCGGGACTGTGGTGAGTGGAGGATTGTAGTGAGTGGATGATTGTGGTGGTGAGTGGGGGATTATGGTAATGAGTGGGGGATTGTGGTGAGTGGAACGCTAGAGGTGGTGAGTGGGGGATTCTGGTGATCTGAGTTCATTACCTTTGTAACTTGCTCAGCTATCAAACTTTGAGGTCCAGTCCCTGGACCCATTATGTACCTCTGTAATCTTTTGACTACCGCCCACAGGATGGGTATGGGGTGCATAATAAAGATATCAAACTAAAACTAATGGTGGTGAGTGGAACGCTAGTAGTGGTGAGTGGGCTAATAGTGGTGGTGAGTGGGGCCACTAGTGGTGAGTGGATCACTAGTAGTGGTAAGTGGGCCACTAGTGGTGGTGAGTGGGCCACTAGTGGTGGTGCGTGGGCCACTAGTGGTGGTGAGTGGGGCACTAGTGGTGATGAGTGGGCCACTAGTGGTGATGAATGGGACACTTGGGGTGGTGAGTGGGCCACTAGTGGTGGTGAGTGAGCCACTAGTGGTGAGTGGGCTAATAGTGGTGGTGAGTGGGCCACTAGTAGTGGTAAGTGGGCCACTAGTGATGAGTGGGGCCACTAGTGGTGGTGAGTGGGTCATTAGTGGTGGTGAGTGGGCTAATAGAGATGTTGAGTGGGGCCATTAGTGTTGGTGAGTGGGTCACTAGTAGTGGTAAGTGGGCCACTAGTGATGGTGAGTGGGCCACTAGTGGTGGTGAGTGGGGCCATTAGTGGTGGTGAGTGGGCCACTAGTAGTGGTAAGTGGGCCACTAGTGGTGATGAGTGGGTCACTAGTAGTAGTAAGTGGGCCACTAGTGGTGGTGAGTGGGCCACTAGTGGTGGTGAGTGGGTCACTAGTAGTAGTAAGTGGACCACTAGTGGTGGTGAGTGGGCCACTAGTGGTGGTGAGTGGGCCACTAGTGGTGAGTGGGTCACTAGTAGTAGTAAGTGGGCCACTAGTGGTGGTGAGTGGGCCACTAGTGGTGGTGAGTGGGCCACTAGTGGTGAGTGGGCCACTAGTGGTGGTGAGTGGGTCACTAGTAGTAGTAAGTGGACCACTAGTGGTGGTGAGTGGGCCACTAGTGGTGGTGAGTGGGCCACTAGTGGTGAGTGGGCCACTAGTGGTAGTGAGGGGGTTACTAGTGGTCAGTGGGCCACTAGTGGTGAATGGGCCACTAGTGGTGGTGAGTGGGCTACTAGTGGTGAGTGGGCTACTAGTGGTAAGTGGGCCACTAGTGGTGGTGAGTGGGCTACTAGTGGTGAGTGGGCTACTAGTGGTGAGTGTGCCACTAGTGGTGGTGAGTGGGCTACTAGGGGTGAGTGGGCTACTAGTGGTGAGTGTGCCACTAGTGGTGGTGAGTGGGCCACTAGTGGTGGTGAGTGGGCCACTAGTTGTAGTGAGTGAGCCACTAGCGTGTCCTTTGTAATACATATTTAATACAGATGTTATATGTTTGTGTTCAGCTTTTTCAAGCAACCTAATACATATTCAACAAGACTGTGTCGCACTCTGCACTATGCCTTTCGCGTGCACTTAGGTAGAAAGGACTGGGGTATGTAATACGAGGATCGTGCAGTGTCCATAATACAATTAATAATAATAATAATAATAATAAATTATATTATTATTTCATTTTTTATGCCAAAAATTGCTTTTGTAACATGTAAAGTCCTGATTCTCTATATTTTTTTTAGTCTCTCCTGCTGGCTGGAAAAGTGTCAGGGGAGACTGAACAAAATGGAGCTGACACTGACGGTACTCGACTCAGGAGGCAAGTTGAACACTCACAGCTTGGTGAAGGTTTCTTCTTGCCTACCCTTAACAGCCTCACGGAGCGCCAAACTCCATCGCAGAGGCTGCAACTCAATCCACAATTCATCAATCGTCGAAAGGAGGTCCAACAAGGCCGGATCAACGCTCTTCGAGTTGATGGAGTGAGGAATTCCATTGCAAATTCTCTTTCTAACAAACCTGGGCAGATAAGGGATAGGAACCCTTCAGGATCTCAACCTAGAGAGTTTCAGAGAAGATTCTTGCAGAGAGGAAACCTTAATAGACTCGGCAGCTCGTTGCCTGTTGGTGTGTCCTCCAGACAACCAACTTACCGTCGACAGGTTACACGAGTACCATCTACTCGGCAGAAAGTGAGTACAATTTCGTCAGAGGAACCAGGTGACGACCAAGATTCACACGAAGTCCTCAACAGTGACCCTCTCGGGCTGTTTAGAGGACGCAACTCGAAATTGACAGCCGGGAATCAACTCGCAGTTCGACGAGGCGTTGTCAGGGAGTTTCAGCTTCCACTTTCACCCCGGGCTCAGAGCGTCAGACCCTCAGTTTCTATCAGGGCTCAAAATACATTGCAGTTTCAGACCGTGAAAAGAAATTCTTTTCATCAAGGAAGAGTATTGTCACAGAGGCGAAGTCAACAAACCCCTTCGTTTACTCGAAGTCAGCAGCAAACACCCCCATTCACACGAAGTCAGCAGCAAACACCCCCATTCACACGAAGTCAGCAGCAAACACCCCCATTCACACGAAGTCAGCAAGAAACCTCTTTCTTCACGCCAAGACAAGCACAAAGATCGCAGAATCTTAGACAACTGCAAGGCCAAAGATTCTTGAACCCTGGTCCTCAAATCACGCTTGCGAGGCCTCAGATAATATCCCAGAGACTTCGACCTCAGTCTTCACCATCGCCACAAAGTATACATCAAAACAGACAGACTCCAGTAGTTCAAAGACCTCAAGCATCGATTATCCGACTTCAGCCAATCAGGGTCACCCAGACACTCAGCACGGCAGCCCCTGGACACAGTCAGCAATGGCTGACTCAGAAACCACGAACTCAGAATGTGTTTCAGCGACGTCAAGGACTGGTGAGTGAGAGGTCACAATCACCAGTTCAACAATCACAATCACGAGAGTTCAAAAAGCAAGTTCACAAGGTTCACAATCACAAGTTCACAATCACCAGCATCAATTCAACAATCACCAGCACTAGTTCAACAATCACCAGCACCAATTCAACAATCACCAGCACCAGTGCAACAATCACAGTCACCTGTTCAACATTCTCATGTTCTGGTTCAACAGCCACAACATCTGGTACCTCAGAGTTCACAGGCTGCAGTGGAACCACTAACAACACAGAGACCAATAATACAGAGACCACAATTTGCATCCGTCTCTCCTCAGATGGAGAATAAAGAGCTTAATACACCTCCAGCAAGGCCAGCAACACTTCCCGTCCAGTTGTCTGGATTCCAGAGACAGCCATCGCCACAGACCTCGGAGCAAAGGCCAGTAACAACACAAGACTTCCAGGATACAGCTGCCTTTGGAGTACCTCTTCCAGTGTCACCTCAGCTTTCACAGTCTACGATAGATGAAAGTCTGAAGCCTCAAGCTGGGGGTAACCCTCGAAGTCATTCCCAGCGGCAACAACAGCGTGGTGCACAGACATTGTTGAGGTCTTCCACGTCTCTCCCAGCTACTGGTACTAGACAGGGACAAGTTGGAGTGTTCCTTCACCAAACACGTCCACAATCAACCATTGTGTCAACTTCACCATCAACTGTGAGGACAAGAGAGGGACAACAGCGTCTTCAGTCAACTGTAGGTGTCATCTCATCACCAGCTACTGGAGGTAGACAAGAACAAGGTGGAGTACTCCACCAAGCACGTCCACAGTCAACTGTGGTGTCACAGGTAAGCTATATTAATTTACAGTATAGTCAGTTTATATTCAGAACCAATTTATAATTAATTGTAATCCAGATGACAATGATCTTTCGTGTCTGCAAACCTTTAAGGACGTATGAAAGATGTATTGAATAAGCTGAAACAAATATTTACTGGAATCTATATTTCCTAGTTACTGGAATTTTGAAGGCAATCGAGTGTCCGAGGCTCATAAAGCTACATACAACCTGCCTGCTACCTGTCAACTACTGTCTTATAATTCACTCTGTCTCAGCTGGCGTTTTCAGTAAGTCACTTTGTCCGACCTTTTTCGTGGGGTTGATCGTAGGTAATTTTCACTATGTATGATAATTGTACTTATGTGTACCTGTGCCTAAATATACTTACTGCTTTATGTTATCGTCATTACGTGACATGTCGAAGCAAGAAGATGCTTGTCACTTTTAATAATAGCATCCATTGTCGTCATGGTATAAGATATATGTAACTTTATTCCGAAACGTTTCGCCTACACAGCAGGCTTCTTCAGTCATGTTGTGAAGACGTTGTAATCAGTCAGCCTTGAAGACGTAGTTTTGAGGTGGTCAGTCCCTCAACCTGGAGAAGACTATTACCTGGAGTTTACCTGGAGAGAGTTCCAGGGGTCAACGCCCCCGCGGCCCGGTCTGTGACCAGGCCTCATGTTGGATCAGAGCCTGATCAACCAGGCTGTTACAGCTGGCCGCACGCAGTCCAACGTACGAGCCACAGCCTGGCTGGTCAGGTACCGACTTTAGGTGCCTGTCCAGTGCCTGCTTGAAGACAGCCAGGGGTTTGTTGGTAATCCCTCTGATGTACGCTGGGAGGCAGTTGAACAATCTTGGGCCCCTCACACTTATTGTGTTGTCCCTCAACGTGCTAGTGGCACCCCTGCTCTTCATTGGGGGGGATGTTACATCGCCTGCCGAGTCTTTTGCTTTCGTAGGGAGTGATTTTTGTGTGCAAGTTTGGTACTAAGCCCTCGAGAATTTTCCACGTGTATATAATAATGTATCTCTCCCGCCTGCGTTCTAGGGAGTACAGGTTTAGGAACTTCAAGCGTTCCCAGTAGTTGAGGTGGTTTATCGCAGTTATTCGTGCCGTGAAGGTTCTCTGCACATTTTCAAGGTCAGCAATTTCACCCGCCTTGAAAGGTGCAGTTAGTGTGCAGCAATATTCCAGCCTAGATAGAACAAGCGACCTGTAAAGTGTCAACATGGGCTTGGTATCCCTGGTTTTGAAGGTTCTCATTATCCATCCTGTCATTTTTCTAGCAGATGTGATTGCTACGGTGTTATGGTTCTTGAAGGTGAGATCCTCTGACATGATCACTCCCAGGTCTTTGACATTAGTTTTTCGCTCTATTGTGTGGTTGGAATTTGTTTTGTACTCCGATGAGATTTTAATTTCTTCACGTTTTCCGTATCTGAGTAATTGAAATTTCTCATCATTGAACTTCATATTGTTTTCTGCAGCCCATTTAAAGATTTGGTTTATGTCTGCTTGGAGTCTTGCAGTGTCTTCAACGGTGGACACTGTCATACAGATTCGGGTGTCATCTGCAAATGAAGACACGGCACTGTGGCTTATATCCCTGTCTATGTCTGATATGAGGATGAGGAACAAGTAATAATATACTAATATTTATTTGTACCAGTACATGTACAAGGTATACAGACCATAGCTGACATCAATGACATACTACTATATAGAAAGCACCTTGTTATGTAGAGCATTTCCCGCAAATTGGGTCAGTTTTGTCCCAGGATGCGACCCACACCAGTCCACTAACTCCCAGGTATCTATTTTACTTCTAGGTGAAGAGTGACAGCAAGTGTCTTAAGGAAACACGTCATGTTTCCACCCTGAACCGGGGATCGAGCCCCGGACCTCAGTGTGTGAACCAAGTGCGCTACCAATCAAGCTACGGGATACCTCTTGATATAGATATTTTTCGACTTATTTCACAAATGAACTTCATTTTTTGTACTAAAAACTACGGTGTTGGAAAGTCAATTTTAAACATTTCTAACAAAATTTGCCAAATATCTTTATAATTACACACACGCACACATACCACAATTAATCTACACCCGTCACTCCTAACATGTATGAAATCTGGTACAGGATACATATAAAAACTCTCAGTGTGTTTTACTCGGCACAGGGTCAGCCACAGTCTGGCAGTTTACGTATAGTCCTGGACGCGTCTCCTGAAGACTTCGACGATTCTCGAGATAGAGTCCTTGATCATCGCTCGTCTGTCAACTTAGCGAGTTCGCTAAGACGACAGAGCCATAGTGCCCTTGGGATCCCGTCTCAGGTGCCAGCGAGGAGGTTTCCAGCGCTGCAAGACAATACCAACGAAGACATAACAGTGGAAGAGGATTCAAGAGAACTCTTTCTTCAGAACGGGAGAAAACCTGTGCCCATCACGGGCTTGATTCCTCATTCACACCAAGGCACTTCGACCCTTCAGGGTGGAAACAGTCGAAGTGTGCTGCTTGATCTGACGAAGGAGGACCTTACAAGAGAGGACCTTACAAGAGAGGACGTTACAAGAGAAGACCTTTCAAGAGAGGACATTACAAGAGAGGACCTTACAAGAGAGGACGTTACAAGAGAAGACCTTTCAAGAGAGGACATTACAAGAGAGGACATTACAAGAGAAGACCTTACAAGAGAGGACTTTTCAAAAGAGGACCTTACCAGAAACGATCTTATTTTCGTGCCACCTCCGTCACCAGCTGCTGTAATAAAACAGGGACACCCAGGTCGACAGTCAGCTGTTGTGTCACTCCCATCACCAGCTGCTGGGGCAAAGCAGAGACACCCAGGTCGACAATCAGCTGTTGTGTCACCCCCATCACCAGCTGCTGGAGCAAGACAGGGACAAGCTGGTGTTTTCCTCCACCAAACACGCTCACAGTCACCCATTGTATCAACTGTTAGGACAAAACAGGAACAGGAGGCCCTGTTCCTCCACCAAACACTCCAACAGTCAACAATTGTGTCGCAACAGTCACCAGCTACTGGAATTAGACAGGGACACGTTGGAGTGCTCCTTCAACAAACACATCCACAGTCAACCATTGTGTCAAAGGTGAGATAGAGTAATTGATGTTAATGTCACTTCAAATTCAAAACTAATGTATTAAAACATTCTTCTAACCAGATCAAAAAAACGATCTTTGCTTAAAAAAACCCAGCTAAGTCAGATCAAAATAGTCTTTAGTGTTTTTCTACGTTTAAGTTTCTAAGAAAATATAATTATAATGAATTTAAACAAATATTTACTTTTCCAGGTTAAGGCTTATTGACTACACGAAGGTCATTAAACTTGCATGACCCTTATTTACCACTAGACGAGAATACTTTAAGATCCAAAATAGAGGATAAATAAGCTTAAGCTGTGTTTATGTACGCTAAGGAACGTACACTTCACAGTGTGTATAACACTGTGGATCTATGCAAGTGAACTATAGTATTAAAACATCGCAGACTTGCTGTGTTGAAAAGCGATTTTTTAACCTTTCTAGTAAAATCTGTCACACGCACACATACAAGTGCCTTTGACAACTGGTAACTATTAACTACTGCTACACACATATACGTGCCATAGTTAATCCAATACTGACCCACAAACTACCATACGTAATCTGTATTAAAGTACCACAGGATACATACCCCCACCCTTCTCCAGGAATCCCATCTCTTCTCCAAGTTAGTGTGACTGACCATGGGTCAGTCACACTAACTTAGAGAAATTTCTAATTCCTGCCTCTTGTTGTTGCATATTCTAATGATTCCCTCTGACCAAACTGTTAATTATATATAAATCTGTCTACGTGTTGCTTGTTTTCACTCCCCACAGGGTCAGCCACAGTCTGGTAATTTGCGTATAGTCCTGGACGCGTCCCCTGAAGACTTCGACGATTCTCCTGAAGTAATCTTAGGTCACCAGTTAGCTAACACGAAGAATGTGCCAAGAGGTGAGGGCCAAGGTGCTGCTAGGGCCACCTCTCAGGTGCCAACGAGGAGGTTTGCAGCGCTTGTAGATAATACACGAGGAGGTATGACAGTGGAGGATTCAAGAGAATTCTTCCTCAGAGAAGTAAGGAAACCCTCGAGCACTGGGGGTTTCAAACAGCGTAGTGACCAACACACAGCGGCACTTCTGCGTGAAAATGGTCGAGGTGTTGTGCGTGATTTAACGAAGGAGGACTTGACAAGAGAGGACCTTACGAGAGAGGACCTTACGAGAGAGGACCTAACAAGAGAGGACATTACAAGAGAGGACTTTACCAGAGAGGACTTTACCAGAGATGATCTTACCAGAGAGGACATTACAAGAGAGGACCTTACAAGAGAGGACCTTACAAGAGAGGACCTTACAAGAGAGGACCTTACAAGAGAGGACCTTACAAGAGAGGACATTACAAGAGAGGACCTAACAAGAGAAAACAATAGCCACGAACTTTTCCACTGAGAGGAACAATGGCGCTAACATTCCCGACTCACTAGCAGTCAATAACATGAAATACGTACAGAATATTGTTATATTTTATTTATTTATTTTCTCTTTACTAGTGCATGTGTACACACCTACATGTGGTTGAAGGGGTCGAGTCACAGCTCCTGGTGCGCTTCTGGGATTTCTACATTATGTACATTGGTAGACGTTGTGTATTTTGAGTACCGATGGAAACTGTATATATATATATATATATATATATATATATATATATATATATATATATATATATATATATATATATATATATTGTACATAAGGAATTAAAATTTGCAAGGTTTATGGGTTTAATTAAACCGGTACGTTTTGGTTTGTCAAAAAATATTTCAGATGTTGGTGCAGGGTTCTTGATTTTAGGAAGTGGAGCAGCTCTATGTCAAGTGTGAGTATCCCACTATCATCACAACTACCACTATCATTACCACCACCATCCCACCCCCTATAACCACCACCACCCCTAAACACCACCCCCATAACACCACCACAACCACCCATAACACCACCACAACCACCCCCATAACACCACCACAACCACCCCCATAACACCACCACAACCACCCCCATAACACCACCACAACCACCCCCATAACACCACCACAACCACCCCATAACACCACCACAACCACCCCCATAACACCACCACAACCACCCCCATAACACCACCACAACCACCCCCATAACACCACCACAACCACCCCCATAACACCACCACAACCACCCCCATAACACCACCACAACCACCCCCATAACACCACCACAACCACCCCCATAACACCACCACAACCACCCCCATAACACCACCACAACCACCCCCATAACACCACCACAACCACCCCCATAACACCACCACAACCACCCCCATAACACCACCACAACCACCCCCATAACACCACCACAACCACCCCCATAACACCACCACAACCACCCCCATAACACCACCACAACCACCCCATAACACCACCACAACCACCCCCATAACACCACCACAACCACCCCCATAACACCACCACAACCACCCCCATAACACCACCACAACCACCCCCATAACACCACCACAACCACCCCCATAACACCACCACAACCACCCCATAACACCACCACAACCACCCCCATAACACCACCACAACCACCCCTATAACACCACCACAACCACCCCATAACACCACCACAACCACCCCCATAACACCACCACAACCACCCCCATAACACCACCACAACCACCCCCATAACACCACCACAACCACCCCCATAACACCACCACAACCACCCCCTATAACACCACCACAACCACCCCCATAACACCACCACAACCACCCCCATAACACCACCACAACCACCCCATAACACCACCACAACCACCCCCATAACACCACCACAACCACCCCCATAACACCACCACAACCACCCCCATAACACCACCACAACCACCCCCATAACACCACCACAACCACCCCCATAACACCACCACAACCACCCCATAACACCACCACAACCACCCCATAACACCACCACAACCACCCCCATAACACCACCACAACCACCCCCATAACACCACCACAACCACCCCCATAACACCACCACAACCACCCCCATAACACCACCACAACCACCCCCATAACACCACCACAACCACCCCCATAACACCACCACAACCACCCCCATAACACCACCACAACCACCCCCATAACACCACCACAACCACCCCCATAACACCACCACAACCACCCCCATAACACCACCACAACCACCCCCATAACACCACCACAACCACCACCCCCATAACACCACCACAACCACCCCCATAACACCACCACAACACCCCCATAACACCACCACAACCACCCCATAACACCACCACAACCACCCCCAAACACACCACAACCACCCCCATAACACCACCACAACCACCCCCATAACACCACCACAACCACCCCCTATAACACCACCACAACCACCCCCATAACACCACCACAACCACCCCCCATAACACCACCACAACCACCCCCTATAACACCAACCTTACAAGTGGCCACTAAGACTCAAGTATCAACCGGCTGCACAGGTCTGATCTTCTTCAAACTCAATTTCCTGATTTTGTTGACATTTAAGAAGGTCACTAAGATGTCAAGTCATCTTAAAAGATCTTCAATCTCACTTCCGTAAAAAAAAAAAAATGTATATACGTATAAGAAAACAGTAATAATTAGGTGTCGATTTTATTATATTAATTAAAATTTTAAATCGTTATGATTAATGGAATTTATGTAATTTTAAATTTATCTATAAGAATTTGTTTATTAATTTTTTTAGATAATAGAATTTAGGGTAATAATAAGCGTATAATTGAATTAAGCGTTAAACCTGAAAGGGTTATATAGTGGGTTAAATAGAATGTTCTGAGGTGTATATCCACTGTGTATATAGACTAAGGTATAGCTCAGTGTATATACACTGTGAGGTGTATATCTCAGTATATATACACTGAGAGGTGTATATCTCCCAGTGTATATACAATAACAAAAATATAATAATAATGATAATAGTTGTGTAGGTGAAAGTGTGTTTATGACCTGATTAAGGAGGTGTCCGCTGTACACGACCTGTGTCAGGAGAAGGAGGAGAAGGAAGAAGAATTTTAGCCATTATGGTCATTAGGTTCTCCCCCCAGGATGCCACCCACACCAGTCCACTAACACCAGGTACCTACGTACTGCCAGGTGAACAGTGACAGCAGGTGTTAGTAGACTAACATCCAGGTACCTACGTACTGCCAGGTTAACAGTGACAGCAGGTGTTAGTAGACTAACACCCAGGTACCTACTTACTGCTAGGTGAACAATGACAGCAGGAGTTACTAGACTAACACCCAGGTACCTACTTACTGCTAGGTGAACAATGATAGCAGGAGTTACTAGACTAACACCCAGGTACCTACTTACTGCTAGGTGAACAATGACAGCAGGTGTTAGTTGACTAACACCCAGGTACCTACTTACTGCTAGGTGAACAGTGACAGCAGGTGTTAGTGGACTAACACCCAGGTACCTACATCAGCTCCCAAACACACGGGTACCTATTTATCGCAGCACTCCAGTCCTCATGTCCCCAGAATCGTAAATACTAAGCACCCTAAGCCACGATTCCATAAACATATTTGGTGTAATGTTGCGAAATGTTGCAGTAATGTTGATGGCCGCCCTTGATAAAGTCTGTCTGAAGAGTAAGACCATTGTCAGTGCAATCATTGAGAAGTCTGCATTCCCTTTATGACCTTGGTGGAAAGGTCAGTGTGTTTAGACTTGGGAAGAATAGTTTAGTAATGGCAGTAGTAATAGTAGTAGCTGTAATAGTAGCAGTAGCAGTAGCAGTAGTAGCAGCAGTAGCAGTAGTTGTAGTAGTTTAGGTGCCTGGTGGCAAGAACTCTCGCTTCACACGGTGAGGGTCCGGGTTCGATTCCCGGCGAAGGGGTGGAAACATTGGACGTGTTTCCTTACACCGGTTGTCTATGTTCACCCATCAGTAAAATAGGTACCTGGGTGTTAGTGGACTGGTGTGGGTCGCATCCTGGGACAAAACTGACCTAATTTGCGGGAAATGCTCAGCATAACAAGGGGCTTTCTATATAGTAGTATGTCATTGATGTCAGCTATGGTCTGTATACCTTGTACATGTACTGGTAGTAAATAAAGATATTATTATTATTATTTGTAGTAGTAGTAATAGTAGTCAGTGGTGTGTGTGTGTGGCACTATGGAGGGGTCCAGTGCCAAGAGGTCGTATCCAAGGCCATGAGAAGAGGTGTTGTAACCTATGACCGTATGGTGGACCATGGCACCTGTGTGTGTGTGTCGTACCCACTGTGAAAGTCCCCACTGGGTCAATCCTTAACATTTAGCAGTGAAAGTTTCACCGGACAACATGTCCCCCACTGAGTTTATTTTGACTGGCCAGACAAGGGCTGATTTATAATAATAATACAAAAATTATCTTTATTTACTACCAGTACATGTACAAGGTATACAGACCATAGCTGACATCAATGACATACTACTATATAGAAAGTCCCTTGTTATGCTGAGCATTTCCCGCAAATTAGGTCAGTTTTGTCCCAGGATGCGACCCACACCAGTCCACTAACACCCAGGTACCCATTTTACTGATGGGTGAACATAGACAGCAGGTGTCTTATGGAAACACATCCCTAATGTTTTCCAGCCGTACCGGGGATTCGAACTCTGGACTTCAGTGTGTGAGCTGTGTGCGCTAGCGATCGAACTACGGGCCACCACAGGCACTGAATGTGGCTCAGACAAGTGTGACCCTACGAGGGTTGGTTAATGGGACTTCAAATACTACACGAGGGTCATTAAGGCTGCATCTCAACAGTACACCATCACATATATTATATATATATTATATATATATATATATATATATATATATATATATATATATATATATATATATATATATATGTTGAGTTTGGTAATAAAATCAGTGATGCATGATGCAGTTTGATTGGGTAAAATAAAACTTGTTTTGAAAATCAAGTTTACAGTAGTGTGTATATTAATTGGGACATTGATGAAATAAGACATTTGGAAAACTAATATTTATTTGAAAAATACACGACAATGATATGACAGATTTAATAAGAGATATGACCAGCCTTTGCTTTCATAAGCATTGCTACACTGAGGCGTAGAATTGACCAATGTTGAACACATTTTGGCAAGTTCTTCGTGGTAGCAGGTCCTAATTACATCAGCAATTAGGTTCTCCACAGTTGAACAGTCCTGTCTTACGATCATGTGTTGGGTTATTGTCCATAGATTCCGAATTGGGTTGAGGTCAGGAGAGTTTCCAGGGCAGTTTAGAATGCTTAGCTCACTCTCTTCAAGAATGTCAACATTTTCTGGAAGTGCAACATGGAGCAAGATGATGCTGGAAAATGTCTTGTTCGTCAGGAAAGTTTCTATCCACAATGGGAAGCAAATGAGTTGCCAGGATGGCCTTGTATGTGCCACTGGTCATGGTTCCCTCAACAATAACAAGTCGTCCAGGGCCTCTAGCAGTAAACTGACCCATAACATCTTAGGTGGATGTTATGGCGCTTGTTAAGTGTGACCATTCTGACACATTCAACAAGCACCAAAAGAGTCACAGTGTAACACCACAGATATTGTAACACTGACAAGAGTCACAGTGTAACACCACAGTTGTTATAACACTGACAAGAGTCACAGTGTAACACCACAGATATTGTAACACTGACAAGAGTCACAGTGTAACACCACAGTTATTGTAACACTGACAAGAGTCACAGTGTAACACCACAGATATTGTAACACTGACAAGAGTCACAGTGTAACACCACAGATATTGTAACACTGACAAGAGTCACAGTGTAACACCACAGATATTGTAACACTGACAAGAGTCACAGTGTAACACCACAGTTGTTATAACACTGACAAGAGTCACAGTGTAACACCACAGATATTGTAACACTGACAAGAGTCACAGTGTAACACCACAGTTATTGTAACACTGACAAGAGTCACAGTGTAACACCACAGATATTGTAACACTGACAAGAGTCACAGTGTAACACCACAGTTATTGTAAAACTGACAAGAGTCACAGTGTAACACCACAGTTATTGTAACACTGACAAGAGTCACAGTGTAACACCACAGTTGTTGTAACACTGACAAGAATCACAGTGTAACACTACAGTTATTGTAACACTGACAAGAGTAACACTGTAACACCACAGTTGTTGTAACACTGACAAGAGTTACAGTGTAACACCACAGTTGTTGTAACACTGACAAGAATCACAGTGTAACACTATAGTTGTTGTAACACTGACAAGAGTCACAGAGTAACACCACAGTTGTTGCAACACTGACAAGTCACAGTGTAACACCACAGTTATTGTAACACTGACAAGAGTCACAGTGTAACATCACAGTTATTGTAACACTGACAAGAGTCACAGTGTAACACCACAGTTGTTGTAACACTGACAAGACTCACAGTGTAACACCACAGTTATTGTAACACTATAGTTGTTGTAACGCTGACAAGAGTCACAGTGTAACACTATAGTTGTAACACTGACAAGAGTCACAGTGTAACACTATAGTTGTAACACTGACAAGAGTCACACTGTAACACCACAGTTGTTGTAACACTGACAAGAGTTACAGTGTAACACCACAATTGTTGTAACACTGACAGGAGTCACAGTGTAACACCACAGTTATTGTAACACTGACAAGAGTAACAGTGTAACACCACAGTTATTGTAACACTGACAAGAGTCACAGTGTAACACCACAGTTATTGTAACACTGACAAGAGTCACAGTGTAACACCACAGTTATTGTAACACTGACAAGAATCACAGTGTAACACTATAGTTGTAACACTGACAAGAGTCACAGTATAACACCACAGTTGTTGTAACACTGACAAGAGTTACAGTGTAACACCACAGTTGTTGTAACACTGACAAGAGTCACAGTGTAACACCACAGTTGTTGTAACACTGACAAGAGTCACAGTGTAACACCACAGTTGTTGTAACACTGACAAGTCACAGTGTAGCACCAGAGTTGTTGTAACACTGACAAGAGTTGCAGCTCCTGGCCCCGCCTCTTCACTGGTCGCTATTAGGTCACTCTCTCCCTGCTCCATGAGCTTTATCATACCTCTTCTTAAAGTTATGTAACCTGGTAGAAAACGCTCTCGCCTCACACACTGTCCGTGGTTCGATCACCGGTACAAGTGGAAACATTAGGCGTGTTTCCTTACACCTGTCGTCATTTTCACCTAGCAAGCAAGTAGGTATCTGGATGTTAGTGTACTGGTGTGGGTGGCATCCTGGTTGACAAGATTTAAGGACCACAATGGAAATAACACAGACAGTCCTCGATGACCCACTGACTTTTCCGGGTTATCCTGGCTGGCTAACCCCTGGGGTTAAAAATCCCAACAAAATCTTAAGGTGTTAGTGATGTAGAGAGTAGTTCTGTCTATAGTGCAAATTTTAATTGTCAGAATGATGTATTTGGTATCCTGAACCAGGACTGGTTGTAGTCCTGAAGGTAGGGCTGGTTGTAGTCCTGAAGGCAGGACTGAGTGTAGTCCTGAAGGCAGGACTGGTTGTAGTCCTGAAGGTAGGATTGGTTGTAGTCCTGAAGGCAGGACTAGCTGTAGTCCTGAAGGCAGGACTGGCTGTAGTCCTGAAGGCAGGACTGGTATTCCTGAAGGCAGGACTGGTTGTAGTCCTGAAGGCAGGACTGGTTGTAGTCCTGAAGGCAGGATTGGTTGTAGTCCTGAAGGCAGGACTGGTTGTAGTCCTGAAGGCAGGACTGGTTGTAGTCCTGAAGGCAGGATTGGTTGTAGTCCTGAAGGCAGGACTGGCTGTAGTCCTGAAGGCAGGACTTGCTGTAGTCCTGAAGGCAGGACTGGTAGTCCTGAAGGCAGGACTGGTTGTAGTCCTGAAGGCAGGATTGGTTGTAGTCCTGAAGGCAGGACTGGTTGTAGTCCTGAAGGTAGGGCTGGTTGAAGTCCTGAAGGCAGGACTGATTGTAGTCATGAAGGCAGGACTGGTTGTAGTCCTGAAGGCAGGACTGGTTGTAGTCCTGAAGGCAGGACTGGTTGTAGTCCTGAAGGCAGGACTGGTTGTAGTCCTGAAGGCAGGACTGGTTGTAGTCCTGAAGGCAGGATTGGTTGTAGTCCTGAAGGCAGGACTGGCTGTAGTCTTGAAGGCAGGACTGGTTGTAGTCCTGAAGGTAGGGCTGGTTGAAGTCCTGAAGGTAGGACTGATTGTAGTCCTGAAAACAGGACTGGTTGTAGTCCTGAAAGCAGGACTGATTGTAGTCCTGAAGGCAGGACTGGTTGTAGTTTTGAAGGTAGGGCTGGTTGAAGTCCTGAAGGCAGGACTGATTGTAGTCATGAAGGCAGGACTGGTTGTAGTCATGAAGGCAGGACTGGTTGTAGTCCTGAAGGCAGGACTGGTTGTTGTCCTGAAGGCAGGACTGGTTGTAGTCCTGAAGGCAGGACTGGTTGTAGTCCTGAAGGCAGGATTGGTTGTAGTCCTGAAGGCAGGACTTGCTGTAGTCCTGAAGGCAGGACTGGCTGTAGTCCTGAAGGCAGGACTGGTATTCCTGAAGGCAGGACTGGTTGTAGTCCTGAAGCCAGGACTGGTTGTAGTCCTGAAGGCAGGATTGGTTGTAGTCCTGAAGGCAGGACTGGTTGTAATCCTGAAGGCAGGACTGGTTGTAGTCCTGAAGGCAGGATTGGTTGTAGTCCTGAAGGCAGGACTCGCTGTAGTCCTGAAGGCAGGAGTGGCTGTAGTCCTGAAGGCAGGACTGGTAGTCCTGAAGGCAGAACTGGTTATAGTCCTGAAGGCAGGACTGGTTGTAGTCCTGAAGGCAGGATTGGTTGTAGTCCTGAAGGCAGGACTGGTTGTAGTCCTGAAGGCAGGACTGGTTGTAGTCCTGAAGGCAGGACTGGTAGTCCTGAAGGCAGGACTGGTTGTAGTCCTGAAGGCAGGATTGGTTGTAGTCCTGAAGGCAGGATTGGTTGTAGTCCTGAAGGCAGGACTGGTTGTAGTCCTGAAGGCAGGACTGGTTGTAGTCCTGAAGACAGGACTGGTTGTAGTCCTAAAGGCAGGACTGGTTGTAGTCCTGAAGGCAGGACTGGTAGTCCTGAAGGCAGTAAAATTATTGAAAGAATGCAGCAAGAACTGTCTGAGGAGATGTTTTTTGACTGTGTTGTAACTATCAGATTTACTGCTACTAATAGTAGTGGTACTACTACTGCTACTAGTAGTAGTACTACTACTACGTCTATTACTATTAATATTATTAATGCAGAAAGTTTGGTTAATGGAGTTTGAAACCTATCTACTGCACCATGGTTCTTAATAACCTCTTCTCCTCTAGAAAAGAATACGTACTTTAATATCCAAAATAGAGACTAAGTAAACCCTCAGTATATATACACAGAGATATATACCTCTCAGGGTATATATACACAGAGATATATACCTCTCAGAGTATATATACACAGAGATATATATCTCTCAGGGTATATATACACAGAGATATATATCTCTCAGGGTATATATACACAGAGATATATACCTCTCAGGGTATATATAGAGTAAAAGGAGGAGGAGGTGTTGATTCACCGGGAATTCTCCCGGCCCGGTCTTTACCAGATGGCGACCCGGCTCCGGCTCCCTGGCGTGGGAGTATCCGAGACCTATGTCTTCCATGGGAGGGGGTACCCCTCAGCGACGGGACCAACTGGTCCCAGGACTAGCCACATTCCCCACCAGCACGAGACAGGTGGTCTGCCACCTTCCCCGCCCCAAGGAGGCGGACAGGAAGGGCAGGCTTGCGAGCCGCAGATGGTAGCAAGCTCCAGCCTTGGCACCTACCATGCCCTAGAAGGGCTGGGCATGGTGATCGACCATAGAGTAAAAGGAGGAGAAGGAGGTGTTGATTCACCGGGAATTCTCCCGGCCCGGGTCTTCACCAGATGGCGACCCGGCTTCGGCTCCCTGGCGTGGGAGTATCAGAGACCTATGTCTCCCATGGGAGGGGGTACCCCTCATCGGCGGGACCAACTGGCCTAAGGCCTAGCCACATTCGCCACAAGCACGAGGCAGGTGGTAGATAGATGCTAGGCCTCTCTGGTCTGCCACCTTCCCTGCCCCAAGGAGGTTGATGGGAAGGGCAGGCTTGAGATCCGCAGATGGTAGCAAGCTCCAGCTTTGGCACCTACTCTGCACTAGAAGGGCTGGGCATGGTGATCGACCTCATATATAGTAAAAGGAGGAGGAGGAGGTTTTGATTCACCGGGAATTCTCCCGGCCCGGGTCTTTACCAGATGGCGACCCGGCTCCGGCTCCCTGGCGTGGGAGTGTCAGAGACCTATGTCTCCCATGGGAGGGGATACCCCTCATCGGCGGGACCAACTGGCCCCAGACCTAGCCACATTCCCCACCAGCACGAGGCATGGAGGTAGATAGATGATAGGCCTCTCTGGTCTGCCACCTTCCCTAACGTGAAGGGCAGGCTTACGAGCTGCAGATGGTAGCAAGCTCCAGCCTTGGCACCTACCCTGCCCTAGAAGTCCTGGGCATGGTGATCGACCTATAGTAAAAATAAATGAAAAAAAAGGAGGAGGAGGTGTTGATTCACCGGGAATTCACCCGGCCCGGGTCTTTACCAGATGGCGACCCGGCTCCGGCTCCCTGGCGTGGGAGTGTCAGAGACCTACGTCTCCCATGGGAGGGGATGATACCCCTCATCGGCGGGACCAACTGGCCCCAGGCCTAGCAATATTCCCCACCAGCACGAGGCATGGAGGTAGATTGATGCTAGGCCTCTCTGGTCTGCCATCTTCCCTAACGGGAAGGGCAGGCTTACGAGCTGCAGATGGTAGCAAGCTCCAGCCTTGGCATCTACCCTGCCCTAGAAGGGCTGGGCATTGTGACCGACCTATGAAAAAAAAAAAGTAAGAAGCGACAAGAAAATAAAAATAAATGACTACAAAGAAATTATATAAACTTAAATTTAACACAAAATTGTTTAAATTTCTTTTAAGATAATAACTTTAATGACATAAACAAATTATTCTAGTAAGAACATTATTATTTATTGATAGGTTTACCTATTGTAAGTTAAAGTTAACTAAATGAGTGTAAAATGTTGTAGTTTCCCATTAAATCAGTTTTGTTTTCTTTTATTATGCTTTATAGAAAATGTATTTTAAAGAGTAACTATTACTGTTATTGTTACTGTTATTACTACTACCACCCAGGATGCCACCCACACCAGTCCATTAACACCCAGGTACCTACTTACTGCTGGGTGAACAGGGATAACAGGGACTGATATGCTGTCCTGAGATCAGAACTCATGTCTAGATTTAAAACAGACTGTGGATCGAGCCTGCACAAGACTTTCTCGGCCCAGCAGAGGATTCGAACCTGTTTTCTTGATTCATTGGTGTGAGTATAAGAGTACCAAGACTTTTCAGCGCTCATGCTGTTCATCAATGGGGGTGGAGTATGAACTGGTAGTCGAATCCAGGTCCGTGTGGGTAGCAGTTGCAGTGTACTGGATGGTTAATGAGGCGTGCCGTCCTCTAGCATGGTCCATGGTCCAGTTGAGAGAGAGAGAGAGGAGAGAGAGAGAGAGAGAGAGAGAGAGAGAGAGAGAGAGAGGAGAGAGAGAGAAGAGAGAGAGAAAGAGAGAAGAAGAGAGAGAGAGAGAGAGAGAGAGAGAGAGAGAGAGAGAGAGAGAGAGAGAGAGAGAGAGAGAGATATATATATATATATTATATATATATATATATATATATATATATATATATATATATATA
This sequence comes from Cherax destructor, assembly GCA_009830355.1. Taxonomy (NCBI): domain Eukaryota; kingdom Metazoa; phylum Arthropoda; class Malacostraca; order Decapoda; family Parastacidae; genus Cherax; species Cherax destructor. The sequence continues at coordinate 34,490 of WNWK01008001.1, read as the reverse complement.
TATATATATATATATATATATATATAGAGAGAGAGAGAGAGAGAGAGAAGAGAGAAAGGAGAGTATAGATGATAGTGGTATACACATGGCTGAACCTCTGTTCTGATCATACGATCTGAAGTGGATACTGCTGTGTGACACCTGTGCTGATACCTGCTGTGCTGACACCTGCTGTGCTGATACCTGCTGTGCTGACACCTGTGCTGATACCTGCTGTGCTGACACCTGTGCTGATACCTGCTGTGCTGACACCTGTGCTGACACCTTCTGTGCTGCACCTGCTGTGCTGACGCCTGTGCTGATATCTGATGTGCTAACACTTGCTGTGCTGAGAGTGTCAGCAGCTTAGCGCTGATAGTGTCAGCGGTGTCAGCTTTAAAACACTTGTTTATTTAAACTGGTAGCATTTTTTCTCATAGCCAAGAGTGTTGAATGGTCTCCAGGGTCAAAGTTTGGTCACCATGGTCAAAGTTAGGTCTCCTTGGACCAAATTTTGGTCTCCTAGGGGTGAAAGTTTGGTCTCCTAAGGGTGAAAGTTAGGTTTCCTAAGGTCAAAGTTTGTTTTCTTACATCAAAGTTTGGTCTCCTAGGGTCAATGTTTGGCCTCCTAGGGTCAAAGTTTGGTCTCCGGGGTCAAGTTTGGTCACCAGGGTCAAAGTTAGGTCTCCCAGGAGCAAATTTTGGTCTCCTAGGGGTGAAAATTTGGTCTCCTAGGGGTGAAAGTTTGGTCTCCTAGGGTCAAAGTTTAGTCTCCTAGGTCAAAATTTGTTTTCTTACATCAAAGTTTGGTCTCCTAGGGTCAATGTTTGGCCTCCTAGGGTCAACGTTTGGTCTCCTGGGGTCAACGTTTGGTCTCCTGGGGTCAACGTTTGGTCTCCTGGGGTCAACGTTTGGTCTCCTGGGGTCAATGTTTGGTCTTCTAGATCAAAGTTTGGTCTCCTAGGGTCAAAGGTTGGTTCCCCTAGGGTCAAAGTTTGGTCTCCTAGGGTCAAAGTTTGGTCCCCCTAGGGTCAAAGTTTGGTCTCCTGAGATCAAAGTTTGGTCTCCTAGGGTCAAAGTTTGGTCTCCTAGGTCAAAGTGGGACACAGCTACCAGTTTACAGGTGTTCCTGCTCCTCTCTGTGCCACCTGTGGGATGCAGCTGTATGTGGAACATGCTAACCACTGCCTTTTCTCTCCTGAGAGGTTTCTAATGACCAGGTGTCTGTAAGGACCCCATGAAACTTTATGCAACATGAGTCCTGGTATTTACAACTTGGATTTCATAAAACGTGAGTCATGGTATTTACAACTTGGACTTTGTACGTGAGTCATGGTAGTTACAACTTGGACTTTATACAACGTGAGTCCTGGTATTTACAACTTGGACTTTGTACGTGAGTCCTGGTATTTACAACTTGGACTTTATACGTGAGTCCTGGTAGTTACAACTTGGACTTTATACAACGTGAGTCCTGGTATTTACAACTTGGACTTTATACGTGAGTCCTGGTATTTACAACTTGGAATTTATTCAACGTGAGTCCTGGTATTTACAAATTGGACTTTATTCAACATGAGTCCTGGTATTTACAACTTGGACTTTATACAACATGAGTCCTGGTATTTACAACTTGGACTTTGTACAACGTGAGTCTTGGTATTTATAACTTGGACTTTATGCAACATGAGTCCTGGTATTTACAACGTGGATTTCATACAACGTGAGTCCTGGTATTTACAACTTGGACTTTATACGTGAGTCCTGGTATTTACAACTTGGAATTTATTCAACGTGAGTCCTGGTATTTACAAATTGGACTTTATTCAACATGAGTCCTGGTATTTACAACTTGCACTTCATACAATGTGAGTCCTGGTATTTACAACTTGGACTTTATACGTGAGTCCTGGTATTTACAACTTGGACTTTATACGTGAGTCCTGGTATTTACAACTTGGACTTTATTCAATGTGAGTCCTGGTATTTACAACTTGGACTTTATTCAACG